>JASDQU010334427.1:0-10480 GCA_032191745.1 Picea mariana
CATTCACCTCCTGGGTCTGACGGCCCAGATTTGTCCTTGATCCAACGACTAGGATTATTTCGTGATTTCGCATATCGCGAGTTCGAGAGGTTAGGGAACCTTGTTCCTTTGACTTTCCAGTCAGTGAAATGACGATCTTTCACCACATGTCCTATGGACCCAAAGGTCCATATATTACCATGATTTCAAAACTTCACAGGCCTTCGTCATGTCTATTTCAGGATTTCGGGGTTCACTAATTCAAAGGTTAAAGTTCCTTTGATCTTTGATTTCCCGATCTGCGAAACTCCGAAATGGAGTCTTTGTTGATGCTCTGATCTTTCACATTTCATGATTTCATCATTCTTGTCATGAGTGTCCTTGAAACCTCCAACTCCCAGTATTCAAAAATCCAAAATGGAGATTAAGTCATGGTTTCACATTTCACGATTTTCTGTCGTGAGTTGCTTCCTTGACTGCTCCAACTCCCGGTATCCGAAACTTCTAAATGGAGTCAAACTAATCCACGGTGCCTGTGAAAACTGACCAACAAACTCCCTCTTTGGCATTTTAAAGTTTTACATTAATGACAAAACCAAGTCCTGTGCAAACTGTGCAAATTGCCCTGTGCAAACTGCAAGCCCTGCCAACAATAACTCTCTAACCGTGAGGAATTATGTGACGTTCCACATACCACCGGAAATGACATGACAAGAACTATCCACCTAGGATATTTTTCCTAACAAATTCACTTTCCTTCATCTCATTATTCCATAATTAAGCATGGGTTCACTTACCCCACAAAGCATCTTCCCGTGAGGGCTTTCACCATAAGGGGACCACTTTCGAGTTCATCCATATTTACTTCTTATCAACCATGAAAAAACAATAATGAGTCATATTTACATCAAACAATATCGGGTCCATTACCCAAACCTTTGTACTATGGGGCTTTCTTCAAGGGTTGACATCAATGACAGCCAACCTTAATCAACAAGCTTAATGCAAGCGTTAACCTCCTGGTGCCTTCCAAAATGTGGAATATTCATTACATTCAAAAGGGTGTACTGCTCGAGGTTCATGGTCCACAACTAAGGGATGATTTTAATCTTATTTCCCTTTGTATTGGTCAAATATTTGTGAGGTGAGAGCATGCCATAGATCTTACGGTTTCCCAGGTTATAGTCACTAATCTTCAGGGTTGGAATCCTCTCTAGCTATGTTCTGACTGCGTGTATCCCCTTCACGAGATACATAGCGATGATGGTGTAGTCGAAGCCCCTCAAGACAATTTCGTGACTCACTACACTGATCAGGGGTGGGATGTACTCCAGTAGGATGGATGATAATAACTTCACATTTGCCAAGTCATCTCTATGCTTTTTTCTTTTCTCAGTCGTAGCTCAGGATGGTCCAGATCCACAAGCAGTCGACAGGGAGGCTTTCACTCCTCTCGTCGATGAATCTTGTACGCCCACATACATTACCTTTTCATTCATGAGGTCAATGAGTATCTCCTTTAGAGTCTCTTTGACTACGCTAAGTTCTTCAGACATACATGCTCATGGTTGACTATCTCGGGTTGAAGAGCAACTACTCAATGCAATGAGATGGATGGAGATAGCTCGAAGATCACCATGTGAAATCAACTAATCTGTGAGCTCAGATAATCATGGGTGGAAAAAGTGTTCTCGGTGCAAGGCTCGATGAAATAAGTAGACAACTAGGTAATGAATCTTTCCAACGATCGAGAAGACTTCATTAATGCATTATTGTCAATTACGGCGTGGTCCCAATGATCAAATGGCGAGATTTCTTGCCATAACTATTTTTCTAACCATTTGAGTCATCAATATAATGGTTATAATGCATCCAACGGTCATATTTCTTTGCCATGGCAAAGTGCCATGTTGTGTTGTACTAGTATCCCGGCGAAATTCAAATTCTGGAATGATTCCTTCTGTGCAGTTCCTTCTGGAACTTTCTGTAACTTTTGTATCTTTGATTTCTTCTTATTGAGATTTCAAGCCTTCTTCTTGATGATCTTTGTCTCGATATTCCTCTTTCCATTCTGATTCTGATCTTCTCTAGTCATAGTAACTTCGCGTTGTTGATAGTCTTTACCAGGGTTCAAGGGAAATACTTCTTCTCTGTCTGGTGTAGGCGCTCTACTCTCCTATACAGATAGGTGTCTCAAGTCTTCATGTGTCCTTTCAACATCAACATCCAAGTTTCTGGTTCTGAATAACTTTGACCTATTCTCCTGTTCTTCAATCAAATGTGTGATCCTCCTAGTCATGAAATCTTTTAATTCTTGCTTCTTCTGCTCTAAGACTTCCTCTTCTTTTCTTCTAGCTTGATTCTTTTTGATCCAAGGTTTTCCTAGTAACATAGCAAATGGAGCATTGTTCTCAATAAATTTAACAACCTCAAAATATTCTTCTGTCGAGGTTCCGTGAGCACTCATAGATATCTAGGTAATTCTTCCACATAGGGTTATCAACTTTCCTCTAAATAATCTTATTCTTCCCAATGAAGGAATCATAGCAAGCTTTCCTAAAATTTCCCAAGTTCTTTCTGTCATGATATTCACCTGTGTTTCCTCATCCAAAACACAGTCAATGTCGAAGTCTCCTATTCTTGTTTCTATGCATTCTTTTTCTTTGAAGATCTCTGGTAAGTTGATGTTTCTGTGATCATTTAGGGTTTCTTTCATTTGCAATAGTACAACTTATGATTCTTTCTGGGGTTCTGTCATGATCTTAGTTTCTTGACCTTCCTCAGGGTTTTCTTGTCTCATATTCATTCTTTCAACTTTAGCAATCATTCTAGGGCAATCCAGAACATCATGATCCATAGCTTTACAAAAAAGACAATTGGGTCTTCTACTAGATCATTCCTTAGCAATATGTCTCGGTCTTCTGCAATTGTAACAAAGAGTTAATCCTCTCTTTCTCTTAAATGATCCCCGTCATTTCCTGTAATGCACACTAGGATAATGGTAGCTAGCCTGCAAAAATTTATTTCTAGGATCCTGCGTCCATTTGTTAGTCCAAACAAACATTCTTTCTATGCATAGGAATAACATATCTTTCACTATTGTTATCATATCTACTCATATCAAATCTTGTTTCTTCTAGATGTGCCCTAGTTTTTAGGCTAGGAAATTTTTTATCAAACATACCTAGATCCATATTTTTGAAACAAACATTTCTACTTATCTTACCTTTTCAATAAAAATTTCTCACTATTCTTACCTCTCTTAGAGCACAAATCTTCAATATCTTACCTCTTTTCTTCATATTGGACTTCTCTTCTTAGCACAGAACTTCACAATCCAAGTAGAGTATTGCACACTAAGGAAATAGATCTATGCACAGAGCTTTCACAGTTTCAGGTTAGATCTTCTCACAGAGCTTTTTTTTCCTCAGTTCCCAGCAATCAAAGTTTCAAGTCCCAATGACGGAACCATTTGTTGGCACAGGGGAAGRCCCAGGGTTCAAAGCTACAACAACGCACCAACAAAACCCTAACTACCGGCCCTTTCGACAACACCTGCGAAGTAGATGAAGTCTCACCCGAGGTAGAGGCAGGGGTGGTTGTAGGACTCCAGTGTCTACAACCTTAGCTAGGACATAGATCTGTGATTGTAAAACCTTAACAGAGCACTTAGCAATTATAGTTCATTAATATTCAACCTTATTTCACAACGCAACTAAACCCTAACAACAGATCATCGTAACATTTATATAGATCCAATAGATTCAAGCACTAAGCATACCAACATAGATCATATCTAGCATTCATTCACATTATTCGACACTAAGCTATCATATCAGACTCATATAACATCTAACATTTCACTAAGCATTGAATCACATAAACAAGAGAGAAATCATAAATCACAAATCATTCATAACACAGGATATACGTGGTTCACCCCCTCCCTGGGGTTACGTCCACCAACTCTTCGTCTTCTTTATTAGCTTCTTTCAATCTTCTTACATGCACAAAGCCTCCAAATTAGCTCCGCAGAGGACAGGAGATATGTACACCTCGCTAGATCCTCCTTCCTTGATTATATCTAGGCACATAGCCTTACACAATCTTTAACAGTCGCTTGTATTGATCCTTGCAAGTCTCACATAGTGTGCACAAATCCAAATCACACAGATCTACTTTTGCACTTAGAAACAATGGCTCACACTGACTAGTCACCATTTCTTAGTTTGCCTATAATTCTATTTATATATTACAAAATAGGCCTAATCATGGGTAAATCAATGAGCTAACATCCCCATTCCCATTACATAATCCCTAAACCCAAAAATCCCTAAAAAGGGGACGAGATCCCATGATCTCCACTTCGACTTGCGCTCCACCTTCGACAGCCTGTCGAAGTCCCAAAAATAGGTCAAACATGACCAAGGATCCTCAAAACTTGGTGAAGGGCCAACAGGGCCTCGACCAAGTTTTGAGGAAATCTTGGTCAAGTTTGGACCACTTTTTGGACTTCGACACATTGTTCGAGGAAGGAGTGCCCAGGTGGATCTGAGATCTCGGATCTCACTTATTTTTTGGGCTATGTGGACCCAATAAGGGGTCCTCTAGGGTTTTTGTAAAGGTTTATGGGATGTCAGCCCATGGGGATTTACCCATGATTAGGCTTTATTGTAAGGGATTGTAAAAGTATAAATAAGTAAGAATGTATTGTAGAAGTGGGGTGGAAAGTGGCTAAGTGCAAGCAATTTGATTAGATTTGTACAAGGGAGTGTCTATGTGTAAGGTTTTGTGCTTAATAGAAAGTTGGCTTTGTGCCTTGACCTAGTTTTGGAAGGAGGATCTGGTGCTCAGTGCACATATCTCCTTTCCTATGCGAAGCTCGACTCTGTGGCTTAGTGCACAAGAGTCACTGAATGTAAGATATTGATGAATAACAAAGAAGACGAAGAGGTTGGTGGACGTATCCCCACACTGGGGTGAACCACATATATCTTTTGTCTTTGGTTTTCTTTGTGCTGTGTTGTTTATGTTATGAATCTGCTTAGTKCTTTGATTATTATGTATGATAGATAGATATGTTGATGCTTAGTGCTTTACTTTTTTTAAAGATAAATGAATGTTATATCTAACTCAGTGCTAAGTGGTTGAAGTGCTTAATCTTTATTGTTACTATGYTGATCTATCTTTGGGTATGTTCTGTGATGTTACTAACGCTAGGAAACTAATGCATATCACCTTTTAAGTGTTACTAGAATACCCTTGTGAAGTGTTATTATCACATATCTGTATCCCAGCTTGGTTATAGACACCTGCGTCCTATAACCCCCCCTGCTTCTACCTTAGGTGAGACCTCGCCTGCTTCACATGTGTCGCTGAAAGGGCTGGCAGTCGGGGTTTTGTTGGTGCGTCGTTAAGCATTGAACTCTGGGTTTTCCCCTGTGCCAACAAATGGTTCCATTGTCGAGACTTGAAACTATGATTGTTGGGAACTGAAGTAAAGAAAAGAGAAACTTTGTGCGTAGATATGTTGTTGAAGTGTGTCATACCCTAATTGACTTGTGAAGCTCTGTGCTAAGAAATAAATCTGATCTGAAGAAAAGAGGTAAGATTCGAAAAGAGGTAAAGATTTTTCCTTAGATAAGAGTAAGATAAGTGAAAAAATTTTGTTTTGAAAGCATAAATTTAAGTATGTTTAATAGATTATGTCCTAGTATGAAGGCTAGGGTGTAGTTGGAAGAAATATTTGATCTG
This sequence comes from Picea mariana, assembly GCA_032191745.1. Taxonomy (NCBI): domain Eukaryota; kingdom Viridiplantae; phylum Streptophyta; class Pinopsida; order Pinales; family Pinaceae; genus Picea; species Picea mariana. The sequence goes on from JASDQU010334427.1 coordinate 5,734, forward strand.
AGTAAATTTAATAGAAATTAAGAAAGATATGTTATTCCTATGCATAGAAAGAATTTTTGGACTAATAAGTGGATGCAGGAACCTAGAAAGAATTTTTTCATATTGCAATTCCAACACTGTGATCCTAGTGCACAGTACATAAGAGGTTAGGGAACATACAAGAAAAAAAGAGGATTGAAATTGTGTTATAATTGCAGAAGACCAAGACATCTTACTAAGGAATTCACTGGCATAGGTCCTATTTGTATTTGTTGTAATATTGCTAGTCATGAGGTTGAGGATTGTCGAAAGATGATTGATAAAGGATAATGAATGAATAGGAGACAAGAAAACTATGAAGTAATTCAAGAGACTAAGGGCATGTTAGAGAATCATAAAGAGAAATAATTAGAGAAATCTTAGACTACGTTATTATATTTTAAAGAAACTATGGATGTTCACAAAGATGTTAGTTTACTAGAGATCCTGAAAGTAAAATAGCACAAAAGTACAAGAATAGAAAACTTTGACATAGACTGTGTCTTGGATGAAGAAACACAAGTAAATATTATGATACAAGACACTTGGAAAATTTAGGGAAATCCTACTGTGGTACCTTCATTGGGAAGGATAGGCTTGTTTAAGGGTAAGATGATAACTTTATGTGGAAGAGTTACTAATGTACCTATTATTGTTCATGGAACATTGACTGGAGAGGAATTTGAAGTCATTAAGTTTGTTGGGGACAAAGCCCCTTTCCCACTTTTACCAGGTAAGACTTGGATTGAGGAAGATAAAATTAGAAGGAAAGCATAGGAAGCAGACACATAAAATAAAAAGAAATAACTAAGGGATTTCATAGCTAGAAAAATAGACCGACTAATAGAAGAACGAGAGGATAAATCAAAGCAATAGAAAAAATTAACAATGCAGGAGGGACAGAAGGCAAGAGAATTAGCTGTCAAGGTTGAAAGAATGAAAGAAGGTTTGAAGGACCTATCCATTCAAGAAAGAAGTATTTCCACTCAGGAAATGTTAATAAAAGGGATATTAACTTCAGACCCTTTGAGGGCACAACAATAGTGCAAAGTCACTATGTTAGGAGAAGATAAGAATAAGAATGGAAAGAGGATTCCAGAAACATTTAGAGAGACTCAGATCACAGGAAAGAAGGCAAGGAATCTCAATAAAAATAAAGCTAAGTTGGAAAAGCTACAAGAAGCTACAGAGACCATATGGAAGACTTCACAGACTGGAACCTCGTAGGAGGCAGGTTCATAGGATTTGAGCCTCACTAGAACAACAGGACCATGTAGAATGGGACTTTGCCCTAGCGAAGCTATATGACCATTGGAGGCACCCCGACCATTAGACCTCGCCATCCATTTTTCTACCTCGCCTATCTGTTCATCTACCCCTACCTATCTGTTTAAAAGTGAGAATGTCGGGTGAACCTAGTGAATTAGAGAAGTCTATTGAGGAGTTCTGCAAGATACCAGATATATAAAATATGCAGAACAAAAATAAAATGCTAGAAATGGTAGAATAACAGTAAAATATCCAGCATAATCTTCACAATACACATAAATGATATACGAAATAGCAATAGAAAAGCACTTTGATTCAGAAAGAAATGTTCATAGGCCTCTTCGAGGGGGCAATCTCCAGTCGAGCAGTGCTTTGTTACAATAATCTCCAAGCTAGGGTTCACATACCCTCACCCCTTATTTATACTAAATATGTCTATTAAGAGAAGCATCTAGAGGAAGATCCTTCTAGAAGCGGAAGCTTCTGTTAGGTATTCTTACATCTGACTTATTTTATTTTATTGAAAGGCCTTATTAATATTGACCTTTATTACATCTGAATACATTGATCTACCTATGTGCGGGTTAGGACCTTAACATGTCCACCCCCTTAAAAACAGCCTTGTCCTCAAGGCTTGAGATGTGGAAACTGCTGCATAATGGTAGCTGGTTCCCAAGTGGCATCTGCTAGAGTCATATCTTTCCACTGTACTAGCACTTCCTTGATGGTTCTCTGATGCAAGCGATGCTCACGCTGGTCCAAAACTGCTTCTGGCTGTAGCCAAATGGATCCTTCTTCAACTAACTCTGAAAGGTTGGTTTGAATTTGGCACCTGGTTCCAATCACCTTCTTCAAGCATGAAACATGAAAAACAAGATGTAGCTTCGACTGAATGGGCAGAGCTAAATGATATGCAACTTGTCCCACATGCTTGAGAACTGTGTAAGAGCCATAGAATTTGGGTGCTAGCTTCTGACACTGCTCAACCTTGAGGGAAGTTTTCTTATACGGTTGCAGTCTCAGAAACACCTGGTCCCCTTCTGCAAATTGACGTTCCGAGAGACCTTGATCTTCTTATTGCTTCATTCTATTATGTGCCATGACCAAGTTCTCTTTAAGGGTATGAAGGATATCCTCTTGGACTGTAAGTGTTTGGTCAACCGCCTGGACCTTCGAGGTACCCGGTAAGTAGGAGAGAACTGAAGGTGGCTTCTATCCATATACTGCTTCAAAAGGAGTCATGCGAGTGGCTGTGTGGTATGTAGTGTTGTACCACCATTCAGCGAGGGGTAACCATTGAGTCCACTGGTGTTGTTTTTCAGAGGAAAAACACCTCAGATGTGTTTCCAAACACTTGTTGACAACTTCTGTTTGACCATCTGTTTGGGGGTGATAAGCTGAGCTAAGATGCAATTGTGTGCCTTGTAGCTTAAACAATTCTTGCCAAAAATTGCTTGTGAAAGTTGGGTCTTGATCGAAAACAATAGAGTGCAGCATGCCATGCAGCTTGAAGACCTGGTCCATGAAAATTTGAGCCACCGTGGATGCAGTAAATGGGTGGGGAAGAGCACAAAAATGAGCATACTTGGAAAGGCGATCCACCACCACCATTATGACTGATTTATTCCCCGATTTGGGTAAGCCTGTGATAAAGTCCATAGAGATATCCTTCCAAATGGCAGGGGGAATCAAAAGTGGTTGGAGGGTGCCTGGCGATTTGACTGTTTCTCCCTTGTTGTGTTGACACACCTCACATTCAGCAACAAACTTACGGATGTCCTGTTTCATACCATCCCAGAAAAAAGAACATTTGACTTGGTCATATGTTTTGGTGAACCCTGAGTGCCCCCTTGTGGGTGTAGCATGAAGCTTAGAAAGCACCATGGATTTGAGCTTGGATTGTTTACTTAAATACAAGCGACCTTTGTATCGAAGCTCATCCTAGAGCCATGAGTACCCTAGGGGAGCTAGAGCCTTGTTCTGCAGTAGCTGGATCAGATGTGAACTTTTGGGATCTTGAAGCCATTCCTGGCACACAGCTTGGAGCCAATCGGGTACAATGAAAGAAAGAGAAAAAAGGGATCCTTCGTCTTCATATTTTCGGGACAGTGCATCTACCACGACATTGTCTTTGCCCTTCTTGTAAATGATCTCATAATCATATCCAAAGAGCTTAGTTACCCATTTTTGTTGTTCCTGGGAAGAAATGCATTGTTCCAGAAAGTACTTGAGGCTTTGATGGTTTGTCTTAATTTGGAAGCGTTGCCCCAAGAGATACGGACGCCACAACTCAACGGCATGCATAATCACCAACATTTCTTTTTCATAAATGGGTTTGCCCATATTCTTTTCAGACAGTTGCTTGTTAGTGAAGGCCGAAGGTCGACCCTCTTGCATAAGGACAACGACAATTCCTTTTCCTGAGGCATCACATTCTAACACAAAGGTCTTTGTGAAGTCTAGAAGGGCCAGAACCGGAGTGGTGCACATGGCCATCTTCAAGGTTTGAAAATCTTGAGCAGCTGCTGGGGTCCAAGTGAAAGAGTTCTTTTTGAGGAGAGACGTAAGAGGTGCTTCAATCTTTCCATAGTTCTTAATGAACTTGCGATAATACCCTGTGAGGCCCAAAAATCCACGCAAGCTTTTGAGAGTCTTTGGGTGCGTCCAGTCTTTCATAGCTTCAATCTTTTTCGGGTCCACCCTGACGCCATCCTTTCCCACCAGATGACCCAAGTATTCTACTTCAGAGGCACCAAAAGAACATTTGGACTGTTTTAGGAAAAGATGGTGCTGAGAGAGTAAGCTGGGAACTTGATCCACATGAGTAAGATGGTATGTCCAGTGCTTGCTATATATGAGGATATCATCAAAGAAAACTAAGACAAAATGACGGAGAAAAGGGTGGAAGACATGGTTCATGAGGCTCTGGAAGGTGGAGGGGGCGTTACACAAACCAAAGGGCATGACCAAAAACTCATAGTGGCCCTCATGAGTGCGAAAATCCATCTTGGGAATGTTGAACTCTTTCATACGTATCTGGTGATAGCCTGAGCGAAGATCAAGTTTGGTGAAGAATTGGGCGCCACTCAATTCATCCAGGAGGTCATCAATGACAGGAATGGGGAATCTATCTTTGATGGTTAGTTTGTTGAGAGCATGAAAGTCAGGACACATTCTCCAAGAACCTTCTTTCTTCGGTACCATGACGACTAGAGAGGATTAAGGGCTCGTACTAGGACGGATGACTCTGGCAGTAAGGAGTTCCTGGACCATTTTTTCAATTTCATTTTTTTGTGCAATTTCATGGTTAAGTTCTGAAAATCCATGAGAATGGGACCCAATGTTCTTAGCTATTCGGCACCCAACACAATGTCGCAACCGCCCATGTCAATAGCAAACATATGGGATTTGAGGTGGTAGTCACCTATTTGGAGACGCACATTTTCACAGCGCCTGCCAC
>JASDQU010334431.1:0-12708 GCA_032191745.1 Picea mariana
CAGTCAAAATATGTATATATATAAGCCATAGGTGGTCTTTCTAATATAAGCATACAGCCGCCATTTATGATCAAAACACCATACAGACAGTCTTATACTGAAACCATTCATAATCGCACAAACCATGAACATACATGTCAGAATATTAATTTCAAGATACGAGATATAACACTTATCGGAAAAACACCAGGTTTGATGCAATTGCTGAGAGGGGTGCTCATTTCCACCCAACTGTAGGCTCAGCAATTCCAAATGGATTTACCACTAGCCACCCCCCGAGCTTAGACCATGATGCTATGAGACTGAGTCTTTGTTCGTCAGAAGTCAAGAACGAAGGTTACTCTCCTTCTTCTCTGCTTATCCATCACTTTGTATATTTTTCCAGAGTCCTTTCGATGTCTCCCCTCTTGTGATCTCTGTCGCGACTGGCCCCTTCCACACCTCTTTCCTGCCTTTTCTTTTCCAGTGAGGTTGCATGTGGCACAAACTTCCCTACGGTGGTCAGGTCTGAGGCTTCCAAAGATGGGCGATTCACCCCCATCCCTCATTAACTTATGAGGAGCCTCTTCACCTACCAACTTGGCGAGTAATTCATTTCGGGGCCAGCGAGTTGCTCTTGATCTTCGGGCCAGTGAAGACCAAATACGGTATTGGTTTCAGTGGAATTTAACGCCACCATTCCAGGTGCCTTCCACCACCTTTCATCAGCCATTGTGGTCTCTTTTCAGCACATCCCCCTCCCAGCAGTCCTGCAACATATATTCATAATGTTATTTACATTCGTCGACCTTTTATACTAAGGTCCATTCAAAATCACACATTCACATCTTTGAGTCTGCCATAGTTCTTGGCCAATATAGTTATTTTTACAGACTGGGGGAAACATGGTGTTACAATAGAATGGGGTTTCAAAGTGGAATAATTGATCCATCATAGGGGATGTTAAATCCATGATACATGACTAGGACTTGCCCATGTTTCTTTGGGCAGAGGCATATAATACAATAGTCTACATATAGAACTGATGTCCTCATAAGATCTCAGAGGACGAGACACCATAGGAGGAATTCACTGGTGTGAAGCCAGAGGTGAGTCATTTCTCCATCTTTGGTTTTCTAGTTTATATCAATGTACCAGTAGAGAAGAGGACCAAGTTGGATCCCTCCAAGAAGAGGGGTTTGTTTGTGGGTTACAATGAGACTTCAAAGGCTCACATGGTCTATATTCGAGAGCATAGGAAGACAATAGTAAGAAGAGATGTAAAGTTTGAGGAAGGATTTGCATCCATGAGTCTCATGACCCTACTCTATTGGCAAAGGATGAGGAGCAGGAAGCTTCAAATATTGAGTTGGGGTCACCAATGATTTCTAGGCTAGTAAAACAACCTTCAAGTGAAAAATGGGAGACAAGATCCCATTCCACTTCTGTTAGCAGACCTAGATGGTTCATTTAGACATTGAGCGATGCTCGGGAGTATGTTGATATTCCTAGGAGCACATTCAGAGAGAGCATACCTCCAAAGAAGTTTCCAGACTATATAGCATTGATGAGAAAAATTCTAGATTCCAAGCCTTCTAGTTTTCAAGAGGTGGCAGACCAATAGGTATGGCAGGATGCCATGGTGGAGGAGTACAACTCCATCATGAAGAACATTGTTTGGGACATAGTTTCAAGACCGTAGGGGAAGTCAATCGTGAGTTCTAGGTGGATCTACAAGATTAAGCATGTTGTAGATGGTAGAATTGAGAAGTTCAAAGTGAGGTTTGTGGTAGAATGGTTCTCCCAAAGAGAGGGAGTGGAAAACGAGGAGACATTTTCTCTAGTCGCAAAGTACACTTCCATTAGAGAAGTTATGTCTGTGGTTTGATTTATGGGATGAAGGATACATTAGATGGATGTGAAGATAACTTTCCTATATGGGATCATTAGCCTCAGGGAATTGAGGTAAGTGGCAAGGAGTCCCTTGTATGGGATGAAGCAACCATTGAGAGCATGGTATTCCAAGATCGATGGATATCTACAGAGTATTGGCTTCACCAAAAGTGAAGAAGATCCTGAGGTATTGATATCCCCCATTTATAAGGATAACTAAAGAGATAGTGTCTCAAGGCCCTCTTATTGCATACCTGGAGTACCGAGAGATGTGTTAACTGGCAGTGTCCACATACATAGATGGAGACCTGCTTCACCACCATATCTCTCCAATTCATCATGATGGCATCTATCAAATCAACTTGCTTCCAGAAGACAATGGGTATTGTTCCATAAGTTACAAGTCAAGTATTGTGTTAATTGTCACTTTAATACTTGAGACATTTGAATATGTTGCATTTAAAGTTGCTCTTGATTATAGAATGTCTGCTTGGAAATTATGATCTTTTCCTTGTTTCACCTTGGTGGTTGACATTGTTCCCTAGTAAGTGGTCACCCTTGGGGAAAGGTTTGTTACTGGGAGGTCCCCTTGATGATTCATCGTACCATTCTTGATCATACTTATCATTTTTCACACTTCACCCTTTTCGTTCCCCTACCTTTTGGGATTTTTGGGTGTACTGACCAAGAAGGGATTGCACCTCATTTCATGGGAAGAAGGGGTTGAAGGCTGAGAAGGTTGTAGCTGAAAAAAGATAAAAACCAGACATAAAACTTCTATATGTTTACCTAGGGATCACGCGGAAACTTAAATGTCTCTCATAAGAAACTAATGGGACCCACGAAAAATAACAATTTAAAAATGACAACCAAGGTAGAGCATGTGTGGGCAATGTTTTTCATGCTTAGGTAGAAGTTCCACACATTGTCTTCAACTTGGTGAAGCACAGTGTGACCAGGCTAGAGTCAATATGGGCAATGTTTTTCATGCTTAGGTAGAAGTCCCACTTTTTCTTCAACTTGGGAATACTCTGATTAATTAATGGCAATGAATGGGCTTGGAAAAAAACTGCATTGAAAATGAAGGTGCAATACACCCTATACAAAGGCACCCATAAATGAGACGATATGAACCCTTGTATGTCACGAATGATCTAGGTGGATATTGTTGGCCACCCACCTATTCCACGGGATTGAAAAACAATTTTCCATCTTGGCAGTTTTTCGACAGTTTTTTGGGTTCCAAACTTTCGGGGCCATTTTGAGGCCCTAAACGACGTTTTTTGGGGATTTGAGGCTAGTCAAAAGTCATTATTCTCAGTCATACCTTTCCAATGATGTATCAAGTGCCCCAAACAGTGATCGCATGCAAAAGTTACACCCTCGGGAAGTTGACGTATCAACTACCCCCATTGGGGCCCGCAAACCTTTTGGATTTTCATCTTCCGGGGTTAGGGTTTTGGATTTTATTTATGTTAAAAAGGCCTTTGGAGCCTCATTGTAACAATAATATTCTTGCAAATGCGAGTAGCCTTCACATCCCTTCTCAAAGATAAGTTTCCACCATTCTAGCGAGTCTTTCACTCTATATTTTTACAGTTCTGTACATTTCACACATTGATAGAAATTGTGTATTACTGTATCTGTGTGTTTATGGTTGCATCTCTGATATATTTATGTTATATTGTTGGATATCTAATAGATCTATGTGCATTTATTTATTATATCTCCGCTCTCATTTCATGTCGAAAATCATTCGGATCGGTGGTATCAGAGCAAGTTGTTCTTCATAATTTTTCAATGCATGTCCCCGACGAGGTCCGAGTATAGAAAGTTGGGTATCAAGCTTGTCTCTCTTGAAGACAATCTCTCTTGCATGCCCAAGAAACCCTCCATGGCGGAAGAAAAGAGAAATGACGAAGCAAACAATTCTATCAATCTGTTTCTTGAGCAAGCTCTCACACGACAAAGGGACGAAATGATGGATAATTTTTCCCACATCCTTCAACACCTGCCGATAGAAACATGTGCATATTCATCAAACAAACACTTTGGAAGCACCTCTCCTTTCAAGGTACAAGTTAATTTTGATATTTCTATATTTGAAGTTCAAATAGATGCATATGCCCTATACAAATGGTTAAATCTGTTAGAAGGTTATTTATCTGTTCACAATTTTTACGACAGAGAAAAGATCATCTTCGCGCTCCTTAAGGCTCTCCCCCATGTTAAACATTGGTGGGAAAATTACTGGGAGAAAAGTTCCACAGAGGAGTTTGGAATATATGGGGCTAATCCCACTTGCTATTTTTTTGTGGATGCAGTAAAGGAGCAATATTACCCTGTTGGAAACTATGAGGACCAGTACATGAGATGGACCACACTACGGCAAGAGAGGGGCAAACAGTGTCGGAGTTCACCAATACCTTCCATACCTTGCACACCAAGATGGGTATCAAAGACTCTGAGCGACATCTGGTTCTGAAATACTGTGGGGCTCTACACAGATACATCCAAACTAAAATGGATTTTATGGACATCTCATCACTGGGTGCTGCTTATTGATATGTTGTTAAAATTGAGCAGAAATTTAAGCACCAAAACAAATGGGAGTTCAGGTTTGCAAATCCGCAACATCCAAAGTATGATAAATACGGCTCTAACAAACAGCCTCCCAAAAACCAGTCCAAGCCACAGGAAAATAAAGGCCATGGGAAGACAAAGAAGGACACTAGAAAATGGTGTGATTTCCATAAAATCCCCTGCCACAACACTGATGAATGTCGCTCAAAAAAATAATTTGTGGCCGAGATCAAAGATAAGGAGTCAAACCCTGATTCAGAATCTTATTCTAAAAATACTGGTAAAAGACAGATCATCGACGCAGATCCCACTGCTATTGTTGCGACCACAACAATTCAACTAGAAGAACCAACATATCTTGAAGAAGGGGAGTGCCTTTTTATAGTTATGCACATTTAACACATTAATAGAAATTGTGTATTACTGTATCTCTGTGTTTATGGTTGCATCTCTAATATATTTCTGTTATATTGTTGGATATTTGATACTTCTCTATACATTTATTTATTATATCTCCGCTCTCATTTTGTGTCGAAAATAATTTGGATCAATGAACCACATGCCCAGAAGTTTCACCCCCATCCATTTCATACTCTTTACATGGCTTAGAGAGGGTCCACCCAGGAAACACTCTTTGACTTGAGGAATGACTCACCCATTAGGTCACTATGACAACCCTCCCATACCTAAACTTGGCAAGTTGCATAAGGTCTTTGAGCACTTTTTTAATTTGAAAAGGTAGTTTTGATGCACATGTTTAAGTGGCTCTTGTATTAAATGTGACTTTACTTGGCATGATACATTTTACTTGATACCCTTAGAGGGTGCATTCATTTGTCTTTGCATGACCTTGTTTGGTGGATGTTTTGGAGGAACAAGCCTAGCTTGGGCCTTCATTGGGGTTGGAATCCCATAGATTGGATGCCATGACCCACACCTTGGGAATCGATGGATGATAGACGTTTCCTTTGGAGGATGCAAAAGACACCTTGAAGGAAGATACCTATCCCTCACCTTGCCCAACGATTTGCCTTTGGAGGCCATACATCACACTTTTGGGCTTGACATCACCTTGCGGCTAGAGTTTTTATGATGGTGGTGAGGTTTGATGATTATTTAGAATGGTTGATGGAGAGGAGGACACATAGCATGGTGACACATGGCCTTTGGAGGTCCAACATCTCCCTGAACAACCAAACGACTTGCTAAATATGGAAAAACATCACCCTCTTAGGGCATGACATCACCTTTTTAGGGTTTTCTTTTTGTGTAAAAAACATTTCTTTGTTGTACAAAGGAAAAATTAACGAGGTTGGACTCCTTGTTTTTTGTTTTACCCTAACTAAGTGGACAAACTTATTTTACATGACCTTTTTTAAATAAAGGTCATTTGACATTTCATTTTCATAAGATTCTCACTTGAGAATAAGACAAGCTTGGATGCAATTTTCGCCCTCTTTGGGCATTTGGTCTATCTCTCTCTCTTGTGAAAATTTTTGGATGCTTACTTGTCTATCGTGGAGCTAAAGTGGCGCACTACCCTCTTGGAGGCTTATTTCTTGCATGTGGATGAAAATTTCTTGGTAGATAAGGGTTTTATCTTGCTATCTTGTGGAATTGGTAGGGAAATTTCTGCATTTGTTGGTAATTTCTACTTGTTTCATGCTATTCTTGCCTAAAACCCTTGGAGGAGTGTAAGTACATACAACCTCCACCAAATTCATCTTAATTGTTATTGGATAAGTTATTTTTCACAAGGTTGCTAGGAGGAGTATAAGGGCTTACACCCTTTTATACTTACCTTTGTTGGATTCACTGCTCCAGGGAGTAAAAGGGATTACACCCATAGATAAGTAGTAGATCCAAACCTTACAACAAATACTCCATTACCCAATAGATTAAAGCACTAATCTAAAATTGCATTGGAGAAACAAAATTGTTGCATTGAAAAATGTGATTTGTTGAGATATTTCATTTGTCTAAAATGGAATCAAATCTACTTGTTATTAGTTTTCTTGAGCCACTAGGGCGTTTGGCTTAGCCAAGGATTTCTTGCTTCTATTATAAACTTATGCTACAACCACTATTTCTGATGCAAAATCACTCTTTTATCTCTTGTATCTCACTCTTCTACGACATAAATAGTTGGCTACTTGCTATTATTAATCTACTTGGTAATGGCTATCATTTGGGGAAGTTGTTTGTTGATTTCTTTAAGTAGAAGTTGTTATTGTAGAAAATATTTTTCTACAGCCAATTGGATTCCCTAAATTACTTTTGATAACATCATTTTGCAGCCTCATTTTACCATCAAAGTTTATGCTTAAGTATTGGAAAATCATATGCTTGTTTAGTGTTTCATTGTCCAATAAATATTTGATGCTTTTGATGGTTAATTATGCAATAACTAGTTCTTTTCATTGCTGATATATATTTTTGTTTACTAATGCAATATGGGACATCAAAATTAACTTTCTTGTCCTTTTGATTATCTGACTTGCATCTCGATATATTTTCTTGTCTTGGGAAGGTACAACACTCTATAGCAGGTACACTATACTTTGGTAACCTACCCTTATCAACAAGGCTTTTATCCAAGCTCCTTTCCACTGCCTAACTTGAATTATAGGGGTTTCACTTTCCGTAACTTCACTTTCCATCTCAATCCCCCTAGGGTCACCGATATTCTCCCCTTGTGGTGGCTTATCATCACTAAAGCGAGGGGAGTATCTATTTAAGGTGACAGTGGGTAGTTACTCCCATAGTTGTCTCATGTTTGTGGATTGGGTCAGGATTTTCCCAACCTACAATCTGTGCGAGAACAAATATATTATATATTTGTTTAGATTGATCTACTTATTTTGGTGTTGTATCTAGATGACTTGTTTCTAACAGGTGCATATAAGTTCATTGTAGAGAGAAAAGCATACATGGTGGTTGATTTTGAGATGAAGGCCATCGACATGATGCATTACTTCTTGAGTTTGGAGGTTTAGTAGAGATTGGGGGGGATTTTCCTTGGGCAGGGTAAGTATGCAGTTCAATTCTTGAAGGGGTTTCAAATGGAGGAATACAAATCCATGGCCACACCCATGATCACTAATCTGAAGAAGGTGACAACTTCATATTCAGAGTTGGTGGATTTCATGTTGTACAGGAAGATGATAGGTTTTTTTATTTATTTGGTCAACATCAGGCCAAATATATGTTTTGTAGTGAACACCTTGAGTCAATTCATGGTGGAGCTAAGGCAAGAGCATTGGGTAGCAACAAAGCATGTGCTCAAGTATTTGAGGGGAATAATGGAGTATGATATGAGATATCTTGGAGATGGTGAAGTGAAGTTGTAGGGGTATACAAAATCATATTGGTAGGCAGTGCAACAACAGGAAGAGCACCTCAGGGTGTTGCTTTAGCTTGGGATTAATGATGATATCTTGCTTCAGTAGGAAGAAAAATTTTGTGGCACTTAGCTCAGCAAAGGCATAATACATGACAACTAGTATGACTAGTTGTGAGGCCATATGGCTTCACAAGTTACTTGTGGGATTGTTTTATTAGGGTTTGGATCCCACAATTATTTACTATATTAATCATATTTGTATCAAAATATTTGATAATCCAGTGTTTCATGATAGGTCCAAGCATATAGATATTAAATATCACTTCATATGAGACGGGGTTCAAAAGGGAGTAGTGAAGCTCATGTATATTCCCACAGATCAGTAGGTAGTTGATATTCTGACCAATCCCTTGGGAAAAGGGAAGTTTGAGGCATTCTAAGACAAACTTGGATTGGTGCATAATTCCTTCCTCACCAAGAGGAAGGGAATGTTGAGAATTATAGCTCAGACATGAACTTCCACATAGATTCCATGTGAACATGCAAGAAGTAGTTCAAGATAATTTTGAAAAATATTTTTTTAAAAGTAAATTCTATTTTGTAATTCACTTTAGTTAAAAGGTGAAAGTCTTATTTTTAGCAGTTGAGTCTAAAAAGTGTAGTTTATACATGCATGACTTAGACTAGGAGTAATATCATAAATAGATTAGGGTTTTGGTCTCAATTAAAACTATAAAGATAGGTCAAGATAGAGAGTTCAAACACAAGAACACTTGAGCAGTTGAGGAGGTTGAGTGATAGAGAGAGGGAAAGAGCAAGTAGCTAGTAAATCAACGTTTCCGACAACATGCAGTCCCATATAGTTTCGTACAGTCATACAAAAAGTACTGTATGGATTTGTATAGTTGTATGGGCATAGTCGTACCAACGTCTGTATAGTCCATATGGACAAGCCATACAATCGTACAACATGCCATACTCTGGTAGCAAGTTGTTTCAGTCAATTGAGGTGTTTTTAGGTATTTGTGCAGTGTCATTTTTTTGGAAACTTGTGAAGGTTTCCTTGTAAGTTTTTAAAAGGAATGAAAAGTAGTTATTAAAGGAGTACTTACTTGTGTTGTGTGAAATTAATTTTTATGCTTCCACCATTTGATTTCCAACTATTGTGTGATTATTGCTATGGTTTGAAATTTATTTCTGCAATAATTAAATTCAACAATATACTTGTTTGATTGAGATTATAAGGAGTTTAGTCACCTAGAGATTCGAATTTTCACAATCCAAAGAAAATACCCTTGTTTATAATGACAATAAAGTTGAATAACATGTTAGAAATAATGGAAAGTGGAACGCAGATTCAATAAAATAACTTTGTCGTTGTGTGAAGGTTTCACATTAGAAGTTTGAGAGATGCTAAGTTCAATATGGTGTGTCGATACATGAATTTCAAGCGACAAATAGACATTGACAATTTGGAAAAGTAATGTGAAAGTATAATATTTCAAACACATAGGAATGACAAGGAATCGAGGGATAACCCCATGTGAATTGTAGCCAAATAAAGCATACAAAAATTAAGTAGAACAATACATGAGTCAAAAAATTTATTTTTGTTGAGTTGGTATTGCTAAAAATATATTTACCAAGCCAGACAAAAAAGGTAAGATTTAAAGTTTTGGTGCACATGAATTTTGGAAAACCTCAAGAATATGTTGTTTTTTCCACTCTACTTGTTAAACATTTATTGTGCTATCAGGCATGATGTGGGTTTAAGTGTTTTGGTGTTCATATTTGATCTTTTCACTAGGCAATAAATGCACCTTCTAAAAGATTAGGAATTAGTTCTACAAGAATAAGAAAACAAATTCAACTTCTTTTAATATAATTTTTTTTTTCAAATTTGATAGAAATTTTGTTGAAAGTTAAAGTTAGATGGGTTTTACTTACTCAAACTTTAAAAAAATAATAAATCAAGACCTAAAAAAAAATAGACACACTCACAAAAGGTTGAAATTGTCCATTTATGTTAAATGTTTTTGCCTTGGAAATCAGATTGCACATCAAGATGTGGTAACTTGTGTGTCACAAAAGGTTGAATTTGTCCATTGATGTTAAATGTTTTTGCCTTGGAAATCAGATTGCACATCAAAATCTGGTAACTTGTGTGGATTGGTGGTTTGGGGTTATCGGTTACAAAGCCCATCAATTAGTGTTTTAGGTTAATCCACTTCAAAACATTAGTAACTGCAATCTCCTTAAAAGAGTTTCAATTAAACGAAGTACCACACCACTGTTCAGAATTTATTTTCCAGATTTGCGAACTACAGCCCACTAGAAGGATCAAGAATGTTATACCTGTATTAAAATATTTATTTGAAACCACTACCAGTATTTCTGCTTCTTAACTGTTACAATGGAATTTATTCAACTGCTACTGGGAAATGCATCCTGCCAATCAAAATTTACATATCGTAGCAAATTTTTTCCATAGTTGTCCATGTGGAAAAATGTTTTGTCTAACAGCTCCTATCTGTATATCGTTGTGATAAATTTTTTGTAATCTCAATAGTTGTCTCGCTTGGACATGCATTCCTCGCCATGGTTATCCATCAAAGCGTGGGTCCACCGTGTGATTTTTGTCTGATTCAATTCCTTTCCCTGTTCTTGTCGTTGGAGAAGCCAATTCTTTTGATGAGCCACCATCTTCATCCACTGTTTGACTGTTAAAATAATTTAGCTCTCGTCCCAATCATTTCATGCTCCTGAGTTTCAAAACCTCATACATGTTTGCCATAACATTTGATTTCCTAGTTCAAGCATTCCTAAATTCCCTAGAATCGGGCTTCCTCGAAGGTTAACACCCTACATTTCAAGGTTTTAAAGTTACTTGAAATGGTGAGAAGGGAAATTTAATATGGTTATTGAAGTTGTTGATCGGCCTTGTGCCTTAAATATT
Source organism: Picea mariana (assembly GCA_032191745.1). Classification (NCBI taxonomy): domain Eukaryota; kingdom Viridiplantae; phylum Streptophyta; class Pinopsida; order Pinales; family Pinaceae; genus Picea; species Picea mariana. Next base: position 10,755 of record JASDQU010334431.1, read on the forward strand.
ATAAGATTTACCATAAGGGTTTTCTTCATACTCTATGTTGGGTTTTCTTCGAGAGAACAATGAAAAAATAAAATATTCAAGGAATAAAGTGCTCAAATTCCTTTAAACAATTCTCTAACCCTTCAACTAGAGAATGTTCTAGCAAAGAAGTTGTAAATTAAGGTAAATGTTAAGATATAGAGAGAAAATTCTTTCACTCATTTTTTCATCGATTTGGTATCTACAATAATTTGAAGTATTATTGAAGCAAAACACTTTTAAAAAATTATACCAATGTGTGTTAATTTCTTGTTTAATTTTCCAGCACTCAATAATTCACAAATAAAACTAAACATGCAATCGTTTTGTTTGAAGAAAATTATTTAATCTTATTAGATCATATTTTGACATTGATTCAGTATCTACAATGATTTAAAGTATTATTGAAGCAAAACAATTTTAAAAAATTATACCAATGTGTGTTAATCCCTTGTTTAATTTTCCAACACTCAATAATTTACAAATAAAACTAAACATGCAATCTTTTTGTTTGAAGAAAATTGTTTAGTCTTATTAGATCATATTTTGAATAGAGATAGAAAGGATTTGAATTCTAAACCATTAGATCTATAAAAAAATGCAAAACTTTTTAAATATCGAGCATGAAAAGTGAGGGCTATTTGCACAAATAAAGTTCAAGTATAATTAGATTCAAGTTAAGCTCAAGAGACTTGAATCATGCAACCTAGGTCTTAGGAGTATAAATAATAAACCCTAAATGGCTAGAACAATAAAATGAAAGGAACAAATTTTAAAATTTGGATTGAAGAATGCAAGGAGAAAGACCAATCCCTAACAACTTGGGATATGGGGTCACTTGTCTATCTTGAAGGTGTTATTCATTTATTTTATGTGTTGAATTCATAATCTACCATCTAAGGATTGTCCTACAAGAATCAACTAAGAAATTTGAAACAATCAAATACCTTAGGGGGATTGATCATTTGAGAATCCAAATCTAAGTGCTACAAGATGAACTCTACACAACTCCTACAACAAAACCTAGAATCCCTAGATGCCCAAGCTTAATGATTTAAATCCTGAATAAAGATGATCAAGGAGGGTAAGGAAAATCTATCTATACCTTACAATACTCCTCCATTGTGGCATGGTGCTCTCCTTGGTCATGTATAAATTCCTTCCTCAAAGGTACCTAAAAAAACAAAGTGTCTTGCAATATACAACCCTGGAACAAACCCTCAAGATAAACACAACTATACAATAGATTTGGCAAAGTAGGACCAACTTCTTCTAATTATTCTCCAACTTAGTTACAATGAAGATAAGGCCTCCTTTTATAGATGAGGTGCCTCATGAAACCATGAGTGAATACCACATGCTAGATACAAAACCATGGGAAAATACAAGAGGGGTGTTGGATGTTCATAACCTACAAACAATGTTATAAATTTGGAAAGGTTTAGAACCACATTTCAAAGATGTTGGAAAACCCAAATAACCAATTGGATCATCCCACCATGTTTTCTAAAAATCATATTAAAATATTTATTTTATCCCTAGCCATTTTGTATAAGGAAGTAGTGATGCAAGCATTAGAGCATAATGCAATGATCTTTGAGTTCTTGCATCATTCTTTGTTCACCATAACAATATGAATATATAAAAGAGGAACACCCTTCTATCATTTATGGTTATTTTATATAATATTCTTAGGGGACCTTTTAATTCCATAAGGTTACATTATACCTAAACTATTATTCAAGAATCTAATTTGGGATTGGACTAGAGATTAGGAACTACCTAGGATTGGTTCAAGGTATAAGTTGTAAAGGTGATACCTATTGGATGGGTTCGGTGGCCACTTCATGGTAGGTGATACCTTTTACTCTAATACCATTTTCCCGAGATACATTTTATTATGTTCTAAAGTAAAGTTGATACCTACCTCTTTCAT
>JASDQU010334432.1:4518-16475 GCA_032191745.1 Picea mariana
AGCCGATTCGACTAGAGATTAAAAAAGATCAAGTCAGAGGGCCCATCCCTTTCAGATTCAGCCCAAACTAGATACAAGACAAAGACTTCCTGGACCTAGTTACTAAAACTTGGGCCAGCGCTGTTCAAGGCTCAGCCTTTTATGTTTGGGAGGAAAAAATCAGAATATTAAAAAGATCTCTCAAGCTTTGGGCAAAGAACCAACCAAGCACAATAGCAGTGAGGCTAGCAGCCCAAGCCCAGCTCGAGGCCCACCAGCTGGAGATGGAACAACAAGAGGTCACTCCTAAAACCATGCAACAGGAGGAAAGCCTTCAAAGGCAATGGCACAAATCCTGCAGAGCGGAGGAAGACTATTGGAGGCAAAAATCAAGAAGATTATGGCTGAAAGAGGGAGACAGGAACACAGGCTACTTTCACAAACAAGCGGAAGCAAGGAAACAATACAAGGCAGTGACAGAAGTTCAAGTCCAGAATAAAACAATTGCAGATCTAGAGGGCGTAAAACAAGCAGCCTACGAAGCTTTTGAGACGCTCTACATAGAACCAAAAGGAACAGAAACAGACCATCAAAGGTACCCTCTCATTGTTATCCCAAGGTTAATAANCGGATGGATTCACTGCCAGATTCTATCAGCAGTGCTAGAATATAATCAAAAAGGATTTAACCAAAATGATCAAGAAATTGCAGCAAAGCAGCAAGCTAGGAGGAAGCACCAATTCATCCTTCCTGGCACTCATCCCGAAAGAAAAAGGAGTGCTTTCCTTCAACCGATTCAGACCAATCTCCCTATGCAACACAAGCTATAAAATCCTCGCCAAAGTTATAGCCAATCGACTCAAGGCACTCCTCCCTCTCATCGTTCCTGAAAACCAAGGTGGTTTTGTCAAAGGAAGGCATATTGCCGATAACATCATCCTGGTTCAAGAGGCTATCCACTCCAGTGTCTGAATGAAAGAAAAAGGTATGGTTATTAAACTGGACCTCACTAATGCATTTGATAGAGTTAGACATGAATTTCTATTTGAAGTCATGAGGAATTTTGGGTTTGACTCGAAATTTGTAAAGTGGATAAAAGCCTGCATCGGTTCACCATGGATACCCTGTTGGTGAATGGAAAGGTAACAAACTTCTTCAAAGCCTCCAGGGGCTTAAGAAAAGGTTGCCCCCTCTCGCCCCTTCTCTATGCAATTCAAGCATCTGTCCTGAGCTACCAACTGGGAAACTCCCAAGTTCACAAAAACCTCCAGGGTTTAAGAATAGTGCAAGGGGTGAAAGATATAAACCATGCACAATTCGCGGATGATACATTGTTGTTGGGAGGAGCAAGTCTGATAATAGCAAAAAAGTTTAAGGAAGAAATGGACGCCTATGCAGCAGCCTCCGGAAGTGAAATCAGTCAGGCCAAGAGTAGCATCTATGGATGTAATATCACTCCAAACGAAATGTTGGGAATAACAAGAGTTCTAGGGATGGAGGGGCACACAAACTGGGAGGCCTTTAAATACCTAGGAATCCCTATCTTTAAATCTGCCCCTAGGACTTCTCACTGGAACCATATTGTAGAAAAACTCAAGAATAAATTCTCCACATGGGGGGAGAATTGGTTAAATTTAGCAGGGAAGGCAGTTCTAATAAAGGCTATGGTGTCTAGTATTCCTATCTTCTAGAGCTCATTATTGTTAGCCCCGGCCACAGTCATCCAAAAAATCGAAGCTTTTGAAAGACGCTTCCTGTGGGAAGGAGGCAGGCAGGCAAGAAGGAAGTTTCACTTGATTAGTTGGGAAAAAACTTCAAAACCCCTCCTGGAAGGGGGACTCAACTTTAAAAAAACAAGAATCCAAAATCTGTCCTTGGGTGCAAAGCTGCTCTGGAAGATGGTCACTGGAAAACCTTCTTGGAGTAAACTCGCGCTTTGGAGGAAATACCTTCGAGGGCCTCGGGACAGAAGCTTAGATTTCCCTTGCAAAGAAACGAAAATCTCCCCTATCTTTGCGCTCTGTAAAAAGGCGCTTCCACTCTTCAGCCCTCACTTAACCTGGGTGCCAAAAAACGGTAAAAAAATCAGAATCTAGATAGACTCAATAATGGGAGACCCACCTCTAGAGCATCGACAGGACCTACTTTGTCTCAAAAAATGGATGGACAATCAAAATATTGTAACACTTTTCGACATCTCAATCTGGGGGGAAGACAGACTTCAATCCTGGCAAGGGTGGGAAGTGCCAAACAGACCAGCTGTTCTAGACCGACACTGGTGTGCCCTCAAGAGATGTCTTCAAGGGAAGGCCCCCCTAAAAAAGAAAGGCAAAGATTAAAGAGGATGGGGAAGGAATGCAAGGGATTACACCACGGCAGAAGGCTATCATCTTTTCAACAGCGTCCCCACTGCTATGCCTAATCCGGCACTCTGGAAAGCAATCTGGAAGCCCAATTCTCTACCAAAAATTGACTTCTTCATTTGGACCTTGGCACATAAGAGTATCCAAACAGGGGAGAACCTCAGAAGACGTGGCTAGGAAGGACCCTTCAGGTGTCCCCTATGCCTTCATGCGGAAGAGACCACAGACCACCTTCTTTTAAACTGCAGTTATTCAAAAGAAGTCTGGATGAAGGCAACAGGCCCCCAATTTGCACTCAATTTTCCCCCTAATTTAATAAGCCTCCTTCTCCACTGGGACTCCTTTTACCCTTTCGCTGTCAAGGGGAGAAACCAAGATTTCTTGATGTGGGGAATGCTTCCAAAGTTTATTCTGTGGAACCTTTGGCTAGAAAGGAACCACAGAATTTTCAGAGAAACCCAAAGGAGTCTAGCCATAGTGGTCACTAAAATTCAAGCCCTCTTGGGTGACTCTGCTCCTTACCTTTTCTCTACGATCAAGATTCATAAGATGGAAGACGCAGAGGAATGTTAGCTAAGCCAGTTCAAGATACAAGGTCTCGATGCCCGAAAAGCAAGTGATCCAATCAAAGAAGGCTGGGAGATTAGGAAGAGTGAGAGGGATTTTGCCAGTTGGAAAAGTGAAATAAAAACACCTATTCTCTTCTTTGATGGGGCCTCGAAGGGAAACCCAGGCCAGGTTGGGGGAGGGGGAATAATTGAAAATCTCATAGAGGCTACAGCAACGCGCTTTTCTATAGGCCTAGGAATAGAGTCCAACAACAGAGTTGAGGCCCTGGCTCTCTAGCAAGGCCTACATCAGGCAATCAAACTCAGAATCCAGGATTTGACAATAATCGGTGACTCCAGAATAATTATACAGGCCACGATCAACCACTCCAAGACCCAAAACATTATGCTAAATAACCTCCTTGACAAAATTCGCCTCCTTCTAAGGAATTTTAACTCCTATAAACTTTATCATGTATTAAGGGATTTCAATGGGGAGGCTGACAAGGAAGCCAATAGAGGCGCGTTGTTGGAGATGGGGGTACTGACAGTCAATGAAATGACAGAAAGTGTGGAGCTCCCTTGAACCCAAGCCCGTGCTCTCTCATATGCTCAAATGCAAGCTTTGACATCAGACTGGGAATCAGGCGATTCTGTAAGATCAGTACGTGACAGAGGTTTCGATTGGTCGAAGGAGCTGCCTCAGTACCATGAGGAAGAGTGCTTCATATATGGGGGAGACAAGAGATCCATGCAGCCCTTCCCCACAAATTCTGTAAATCTAAGTGAAATGATGAGAACGCGTGAAGAAGAAATAAAGGGCGACCTCTCCCCCTCAACACACAGTGCTGGAACATATGTTGAAACAGTGTTGGAACATATGCTGAAACAGTGCTGGAACATATGCTGAAACAGTGTTGTAACATATGCTGAAACACAGTGCTGGAACATATGATGAAACAGTGCTGGAACATATGCTGAAACAGTGTTGTAACATATGCTGAAACACAGTGTTGTAACATATGTTGAAACACAGTGCTGGAACATATGCTGAAACACAGTGCTGGAACATATGCTGAAACAGTGCTGGAACATATGTTGAAACAGTACTGTAACATATGTTGAAACAGTGTTGTAACATATGCTGAAACACAGTGCTGGAACAGTGTTGGAACATATGTTGAAACACCACTGTAACAAATGTTGAAACAGTGCTGAGACATATGCTGAAACAGTGCTGAGACATATGTTGAAACAGTGACTGGAGTTTCGGCATTTAAATTTAATCTAGTTCTTTTAGAAGGCGTATAGGAACTAGTTCAGTTCACAAGTCTATAGCTATAGAAGTAGATTGGTTCAGAAAGACAGGCCCGAAGAAATTCGAGGCCATTTTGTAATCGGATCTGTGGCTAGTCCACCCCATTAATATAATCTATAACCGTTTCTGTCAAAAAAAACAACAACCAATTTTGAACCAACCTTAAACCATTCGGTCTTCAATTTATGTTCCTTCAAGGATGAAGGAAATATACTCTATGGTATTATGCACTTGTAATTTTGTTACTATCAAATAAAACTAATTGATTTTTTTTGCAAGGAAAAAAAAGGTTCATTTTGTATTTAATTAGTATTATACTAGAAACTTGTTCTATATCTAAAGGGTTTAAATTATAACTTGAAGTTAAAATATCAGTATCTATCTTAGCTTAGAACCCTTCCTTCAAGGGAGTCTTTAACAATTCAATGTTAGGATCCTAAGCTTTATATTTGTGTTATACCCCATTTGTGTTCTTTCCTAACGTCTCTAACCTTTTGAATTTCCTTTCAAAGTTTGGCTTGGTCTTGTGGGATAAGGTCTTCATTTATGAATATACAAGATCCTTTTAAGTTGGAAGGTTTATGTTAGGATATGTAGACACTTAGGATTTAGTTAATATCTACTTGGTCTAATGTGTCATTAGGTAAAAGTGTGTTTCTTAGTGTATTTATTTAGTATGCATTTGTAGTTAGGAAATCCGACGGTCATGATATGTTCCTGACATAGAGTGATCTGATGGTTCATATTATCCTCKATATTAACGGCCATTGATATGTGGCTTAACACCTAATTGGTCCATAATCTCTATTTAAATAGCATGGAGGGTCATTTTTTGATGATTGATTGTGAGAAACTCTCTTGTAAAATCTATCTATAATATTTTTCTTTTGCATTAATAAACTACTCCAAGTGGTCGTGTTAGTAGGGATCGTGGATGTTTCCCTATAGGGGTTTTACCACGTCAAAACATCAGTGTGTTGATATTTGATCTGGTTGTGTGAGTGATTACTTAAGTTGTTCATCCTCTGTTGGAATACCTATGTTGTCGAACATGGTATTAGAGCTTGTTTGAAGACCTACTCTTGTTGTAGATCGAGATCGTGAAGTCGAGTTTCCTCATATCCATTTTCCGACATTTATGTACATTTATGTGCTAAGAGGATTCTTCCATTGCATCTGGAGTGCTCGTTTCAGTCAAGAACATTTTTAGTTTCACTTGAAAAGGTTTTTGTTTTCCCAAGATACGACCATTTCAGCTAGATCCAGAGGTATAAAGCTTGAATACGCCTTTTTTTAATTTTTGCAGAGTATTATTTTGGTTTTATATTATTTATTTCTAGGTTGCTACTCTTTTATATCTGTGTATGCTCTTTTCCCTGTGCCCTATGTGATCTTGTCAAATTAGAAACAGATAGGAAAAGGTTCATTTTTTGAGTAAGTTAACCGAGATCTAACCCTTGTTTTCATCGAGAAGTGAAAAAATATATATATGAAAAGAGTTTTTTATGAGCAGGCTCTCCAAGGCCATATTCCACAACAAAAACAACACCTCCAATCCTCCTTCTAAACAATACAATATGTTTTGCTAGCCCACTTGGTTAAAAATTGTCTTATTAAGTAAGAAGTCTTGAGTTCAAGTCTCTTTTTATTAATTTTTTTTGAAAAAATTCGTGCTCCATTGTAAAGTGTATTTCACTTCAAGTATAAAAGTGAATCACTATAAGTAGTTTTAATATTTTATTTTAGAGATATTTATTTTGCATGCATCTTTACTTTATAAAGTAACTTCATCGTAAAAGTGATCCCCACTTCTTTTTATAAAAGTGGGTCACTTCATAAAGCAACTTACACCACCATGTGGTCCTTTGGTTATCGTTTATGCCTTTTTTTTAAAGGGCATAACTTTCACATACGAAGTCTGTTGTCGGTGTCGTTTTTTTTAAAACTACCTAAATTTTCTAGATATTTCCATCTAGATCATAAATTTCAGTTTTTAAATACATATTTAATATGGCTTCTTCTAGTGATCTTTTTCTTACCAGCACCAACTACTTCCAATGGAAATCCCATATGGAGAATTTATTAAGAAGTAAAGGCTTGTACTGGATTACCTTAGGAAAGGAAAAAGAACCCACTGATGTTTATAAGAAATTCAAATGGGATAATAGGAGTGACGAAGCACATGGACTAATCATAATTCTCATCTCTCTTGATTTAAGGTTCCACCTTAAATATATTGATGACCTCGATGAAGCTTGGGAAAAGATTTAATCTTTGTTTGGTAAACACAATATTATTCGAGCACATCAGTTAGAAAATCAAATACTAACTTTAAGTCCAAATAATTTTTCTTGCATTTAAGACTATCTATCTAAGTTTAAAACACTCAGAATTTTATGTGAAGAATGTGAGATAAAGCTGGAGGAAGAGCGTTGCATCTATATTATTCTTTCTAAGATAGGTAGTGCATATTATGTGTTTGTATATACCTTTTATGCCATGAGATAGGATCTAGGGAAATCTTATCAAAAACCCACTCTTGATTCCTTTTTTGATGCTTTGATTAGAGAGAAAGATAAGCTTGTATAACTTGGAGTGATCAGCACTGCAAGTACCTCCAACAAAGACTTAGTCACCCAATAGAAAGATAAACCCAAGAATACAAGAAGAGACATCCTCAGCACAACAACAATAAACATAAGGGTCCCAAACCCACTCAGATAGCTTTAGATCCTAATGGTAACAAAGGAGAAAAATCTAAAAATAAGAAGACAGACACACATTGCAATTTTTGTGATAAACATGGTCATGATGAGTCCAAATGTTTCAACAAGATGGTTGTTTTAGAAGCAATGTTGAAGAAGCACAACATCAGTATTGATTCTACTTCTTCTTCTTCTTCTCATGGACATTCACTTTCTGCTTATGGTTTCTCCTTCAATGCAACTTCTACTTCTTCTAATGAGTAGCTTATTGATTCTAGAGCATCTTATCATATGGCTAAGGATAAATACATATTTTCTTCTCTAAATGAATGTAACACCAAGAAATTTTGTGTTGGTGATGATAGATCTCTCAGTGTTGTAGGATCTGGAACAATTCAAGTAGATAATAGCCATTTCAATGATGTATTATGTGTTCCAAGTCTTTCTTGTAACCTTCTATCAGTATATCAAATCACTCATTCAGGTGAAGGTAAAACCATAGAGTTTTCACCTCACCAAGTTGTAATCAAGGATCTAAAATATCCTAAGCATGTTATTGCAACTGGAATTGTTGATGATATTACTAGGTTGTACAAGTTTGACAACTTTGGGTCATCATCTTTTCCATTAGTTTTTGTTGTTCATAGCGATGACTTGACCAAACTTTGGCATGAGCGGTTTGGTCATCTAAACTATCGCTCATTGCAACAACTATGCAATCAACACATGGTGATTGTTCTTCCTCTTGTTTCATGCAGAGATAGTGTTTGTGTCGGTTGTGTTATAGGCAAACATCATCGGGATAGTTTTGACAAGTGTGCCTCTTGGCACACCTTGGGCCCTTTGCAGCTTGTTCATAGTGACTTGTGTGGTCCACTTTCTTCTCCTTATTTTTCTGGGTGCAAGTATTTCTTAACTTTCAGTGATGACTTTTCCATATGTACTTGGGTTTACTTCTTAAAACTTAAGAGCGAATTTTTTGATAATTTTTTGGCCTACAAGGCCCCTGTAGAAAATAAATTTGGATATCAAATTCAAAGGTTAAGAATAGATAATGGAGGTGAATATGTGAACAATAATTTTACAAGTTACTACACTACACAAGGCATTCAAATGCAACACACTATTCCATATACACCACAACAAAATGGTGTTGTTGAGAGAAAGAACCACACATTAAAAGAAATGGCTAATTGTATGATCCAATCTAAGGGATTAAGTCTAAAGTATTGAACGAAAGCCATCAACTGTGAAAATTACATAGTAAGTTGCACTCCCACAAAGGATCTTAAAAATATAACACCAGAAGAATCTTGGACTAAAATTAAACCAGATGTAAGTTACTTTCGTGTATTTGGCAGTATAGCATGGGCTCACATTCTTGATGAGAAAAGGAAATCGTTGCAGCTTAAAGGTGAGAAGTGCATATTTGTTGGTTACTTTGAATATGTCAAAGGTTATAGAATTATTCAACCACATTGTAATGAAATTATTATTAGAAGATATGTTAAATTTGATGAAAATCTCTTGGCCTACGAGCCTAATTCGACGATTGTGCCTTCTTTGACCTGCGAGCCATCTTCGGTGTTTGTGCCTTGTTATGTTCCTATTCTAGTTTCTTCTTCAGATGATGACAGTGAGGATGAAAATCCACCTCCACCTACTCACCTTCCTCCATATGAGTCCTTTGAACCTAAACTAGCACCAATTCCACCGCTTTCTAGATGGGTTCATTCAACACGAGAATCAGTCGGTGATGTTGTCAGTGATCCTTCATATCAGCATCGGACATGTTCACAGTTCCAGTGAGCCTATTATATTTCAGCTCAAGTTTCAAAGGCTCATGATCCAGAGACATTTTCAGAAGCTTCAGATCATCCAAATTGGGATACATCAATGAATGAAGAGTATCGTTCTTTGATGGAAAATGATACTTGGGATCGTGTACCTCTTCCAAAAGGAAGAAAACTTGTCAGATGTAAATGGATCTACAAAACTAAGTATGCATCAGATGGAAGTGTTGAAAGAAACAAGGCTCAGTTAGTTTCCAAAGGACTTTCCCAAGTTGAAGGAATTGAATATAATGAAACCTTTTCCCCTATAGCCAAAATGAATTCCATCCACTTTGTTTTTCCCTTGTTGCCTCACATAAATGGGAGGTCCATCAAATTAATGTTAAATCTGCCTTATTGCATGGAGATTTGCAAGAAGAAATCCACATGGAACAACCTCTTGGCTATGTCAACAATGACTCTAGCCTTGTTTGTCTCCCTAATAAATCTCTTTATGGTCTTAAGCAATCTCCTCGACTTGGTATGCCAAAATGGACAGATTTCTTATTGACACAAGATTCTCTAGACGTCATTCTAATCCTAATGTCTATACCAAGAAATTAGGAAGCCATATCATAATCCTTATCCTTTATGTTTATGATTGTATCCTTACTAGTCATGACTCAAAACTTTTAAACCATGTGAAAACCAGCCTTAAGAAGAAATTTGAAATGACAGACTTAGGATTTTTTCACTATTTCCTTGGCCTCCAAGTTTTTCAAACCAATGAATAAATTTTTCTTTCCCAGTCTAAGTATGCTTGTGACCTTCTTTGTCACTTTCACATGGAATATTGTAAACCAGCCCCTTCTCCCTTCCAATCTGGAGTAAATCTTGTTTCCACCTGTACTTCTCTTGAAGTTGATGCCACCTTGTATCGTTAGTTAGTTAGTATCCTCTTATACTTGACTCCTACCCATCCTGATCTTTCCTTTTTTTTTGGTCTTGTTTCCCGGTATATGAAAATACCCCATGAAATCCATTGGAGGGTAGCTAAAAGGATACTTCGCTATGTCCATGGTATAGTTCAGTGTGAAATACATTACAGTTCATGGGGGAATCCTTTATAGGTTGGTTTCACTGATTCATATTGGGTTGGCGGCCCTGATGATCGGAAGTCTACTACAGGTTATGTTTTTAGTCTTGGTTCAGGACCTATCACTTGGGCCTGTAAGAAACAACAGGCTATTGCACCTTCTTTAGTAGAAGCAGAGTACTGAGCAGCGGTAAATGCAAGTCAGGAATCCTTGTGGCTTTGACAAATCCTTTCAGAGTTTGGATTCTAGCAACACATCTGACCAAAATTTGGTGTGACAATTAGAGTTCTATCAATCTCACCAAAGACCCAGTTCAACATCAGTGTAGAAAATACATTGAGCTACACATTCACTTCATCAAAAAGCTCATTCATGATCAAGTTATTGAAGTATTATTTTTCCCTATAGAAGATCAAGTTGTAGACATTTTCACAAAGTATCTTACAGAAGCGAAGTTTTCCAAACTTCGATCTATGTTAGGAGTTCAGGAAGTTTTCATCAAGGGGGGATAGTCTCTAATGCCTCCTTCCTTCTCCTATCGTGTCACTATTGTAAATCCTTCAATCCTATCCCAAGTTGTTCTTNAAGTTGATGCCACCTTGTATCGTTAGTTAGTTAGTATCCTCTTATACTTGACTCCTACCCATCCTGATCTTTCCTTTTTTTTTGGTCTTGTTTCCCGGTATATGAAAATACCCCATGAAATCCATTGGAGGGTAGCTAAAAGGATGCTTCGCTATGTCCATGGTATAGTTCAGTGTGAAATACATTATAGTTCATGGGGGACTCCTTTATAGGTTGGTTTCACTGATTCATATTGGGTTGGCGGCCCTGATGATCGGAAGTCTACTACAGGTTATGTTTTTAGTCTTGGTTCAGGACCTATCACTTGGGCCTGTAAGAAACAATAGGCTATTGCACCTTCTTTAGTAGAAGCAGAGTACTGAGCAGCGGTAAATGCAAGTCAGGAATCCTTGTGGCTTCGACAGATCCTTTCAGAGTTTGGATTCTAGTAACACATCTGACCAAAATTTGGTGCGACAATTAGAGTTCTATCAATCTCACCAAAGACCCAGTTCAACATCAGTGCAGAAAATACATTGAGCTACACATTCACTTCATCAAAAATCTCATTCATGATCAAGTTATTGAAGTATTATTTTTCCCTATAGAAGATCAAGTTGTATACATTTTCACAAAGTATCTTACAGAAGCGAAGTTTTCCAAACTTCGATCTATGTTAGGAGTTCAGGAAGTTGTCATCAAGGGGGGATAGTCTCTAATGCCTCCTTCCTTCTCCTATCGTGTCACTATTGTAAATCCTTCAATCCTATCCCAAGTTGTTCTTAAGGGGGGATGTTAGGATATTTAAAAACTTAGGGGTTAGTTAAGATCTACTTGGTCTAATGTGTCGTTAGGTAGAAGTATGTTTCTTAGTGTGTTTCTTTAGTATGCATTTGTAGTTAGGAAATCTGATGGTTGCAATATGTTCCCAACATAGAGTGATCTGACATTTCATATTCTCCTCAATCTTAACAGCCATTGATGCATGGCTTAGCACTCTATTGGTCCATTATCTCTATTTAAAGAGCATGGAGGGTCATTTGTCGATGATCGATTGGGATAAAATATCTTGTAAAATCTCTCTGTAATCTTTTTCTTTTGCATTAATAAACTGATCCAAGTGGCCACGTTGGTTGGGGCCATGGATGTTTCCCCATAGGGGTTTTACCACATCAAAACATCAGTGTGTTGATATTTGATCTAGTTGTGTGAGTGGTTACTAAAGGTGTTCATCCTTTGTTGGAATTCATATGTTGTCAAACAATTTTCTCAGAATATTTAGTTTCATTTTAGTCAATTCCACCTCTATTCAAATTAGATGTCTCTTACCTTTGATGTTTTTAGCAATACTCTCTTATTTCAAGATCTTTGGGTTTCTAGGGTCCATTATGTTTTGTATAATATCTAAGGACTTGGTTTCCTCATCTTCATTTGTTGTCTCATCTAGACTAATTATGATAATGTTTAGATCTTTTTTTTTCACTTGTGATTGAATTTAAGAATTTTGTTCATTTCTTCCTGCATTGGTTGGATATTAATATTTGGTTTCAACTCTAGTGAGGAATGAATCGTCTCCTCCAGCTCCTTATTTTTAAGTTATGTGATGGAATT
>JASDQU010334435.1:0-10635 GCA_032191745.1 Picea mariana
TTTCTCTATGTATAACTCATTCTCAATGATCATGTTGAGGAACATTGTTTTCACATCCATCTCATGTATCCCCCACTTCATAACTGAAACAATATAAATAACAACTCAAAAAGAAGTGTACCCAGTGACTAGAGAAAATGTCTCCTCATAGTCCACTCCCTCTTTCCGGGAGACCCCTCTCACCAAAAAACTCATCTTGAAATTCTCTATGCTACCATCTACAACTCGCTTGATCTTGTAGAGCCACTTGGAACTCACAACTTTCCTCCCCTTCGGTCTCGTCACTATGTCCCAAGTATCGTTCCTCATAATATCATGGAATCTTGCCATACTTGTTGATCTAATTCTTCCTCAAAACTTGAAGGATCAACATCAATGATGCCACTCATAAGCACCATATAGTTCGAAAACTTATTCGGAAGATTTTGCTCTCTGACCACACTCCTAGGAGCCTCACCATCATCCCTCAATGTATGTACTAGCGATTTGGGTCTCCTGATAGTACTGGAAGAGTATAAATCCTCCTCTCCACCTGAAGTATGAACTGTTGATTGTTTCCCATCCTTTGGATCCCACTGCTCCTTGTCCTCTGTCACTACTGATGACTCATGCGTACTCCTAGATGTTAAATTTTTCTTGAACTTCACATATCTCCTCAAAATTGTCTTCCTCTATGGTGGAATAAATATCATGTAAGCCTTTGAGGTCTCACTATACCCCAAAAATACACCCTTCTCTCCTGAAGGCTCCAGGTTCGTCCTCTTCTCCATTGGCACACAGATGTAAATTGGACAACCAAAGATACTCAAATGTCTTATCTCTGGCTTCACCACTAATAATGCCTCATCTAAAGTTTTCTCCCCCCAATATCTTGTGAGGACTCATGTTTTTCACATATACCATTGTATTACATGCCTCAACCCACAAAAACATGTCTAACTCTTGATCATGTATCATAGCCATAGAATAATTGATGATGGACCAATTCTTTCTCTCTAGAACCCCATTCTATTGAGGTTTTCATGATACTGTCAGCTCCCTCTTGATCCTTACATCCTTGTAGAAATCGTTGAATTCATTTGAGGTGTACTCTCCCTCGTTATATTACCTCAAGATCTTAATCTTCAACCATGTATGGTTAGCTACTTGAGCTCTGAACTCTCTGAAATGAATTAAACCTCATCCTTGGTCTTCATAAAAAAGATCCAAGTTTTCCTGGAAAAATCATCAATAAACGTCACATAGTAAGATAATACTTGTAATGATTCTAATGAAATCGACCCATTCACATATGAATGGATAATATCCAAGATTCCCTTGGAACTACTCTTGTTTCCTGGAAAAACAACCTTGATATTATTTCCAAGTGCGCACCCTTTGCACACTCTCTGTTGTTCAATACTTAACTCTAGAAGACCTATAACAATATCCCTCAGAATGAACAATGCCCCTGTAGTGTAGGTGTCCTAACCTCCTATGCCATAATTCACATAGGTTATCACTATTGTGTACCAAATTCTGAAGAGGCTTTCCCTGCAACCTGTATAAAGTGCCCTCTCTAGCCCTAATGACCACTGCATTATTCGGGATAGATTTCTTTGGACATATGAGTACCTTCCCTCTATGAAAAGTGATTGCAAAACCCATGTCCTCCATAGCTGAGACTGGAAGTAATTTTTTCTTCAAAACTAGTACATAAAGCACATCATAGGAATCTGGTGAACCTCCTCGCTCAAGTTGAAACATAATTGTTCCCTCTCCCTTCACTGCATTCCTGCATCATCACCAATCTCCACATGAACCTTTCAATCATTCTCCGTTAGAGTACTAAATAGCTCATGTGCCTCTGTCATATGATGAGATGCACCACTATCCAAGAACCAAGAACTCCTTGGTGTTGTGCTAGTAAAAAGGAAAGAAATCATTGAGTAATCCTTCTCAAATTTTTATTCAAACTCATCAAGATGCATCTCTGTTGATGCTCCCATCAACATCTTTTCATTACCCTTCTTCTTCTTCTTTGGAAACTAAGATGCATAATTCTCATTCTTATGACATGAGAAGCACTTTATTTTACTCAAGTCCTTCTTTTTCCCTGGCTGTGATGATCCTCCATCATTGTTACCCTTCTTGCTATAACTATTTCATTTTCCCTTCATTATCTTGCTGACGAGGGCCAAGTTCTCTTCACTATGTCCTTGCTTGTTTCCTAGAGACTCTTCTAGAATCTCTTCCTAGATGAAATCATCACAAAGTCTCTATGAATCTGGGATATTTTATCGAGCAAAAGATTCGTTGACAAATGGTTCCTATGACTTGGGAAGACCATTTAATTCCTTGTTCATGAGATATGCATCCTTTGTTTTCTCTCCTATGGATTCAAGTTCATCATGCACCTAGGTGATCCTCATGAGGTAGATGGTAACATTATTTGATTTAGACATCTGAACTGATCTAGTTGATGTTGCCATCCACATATTTTCATTACCCTTTTTCTTCTTCTTTGAACACTGAGATGTATCATTCTCATTCTTATGACATGAGAAGCACTTTATTTTACTTAAGTCCTTCTTCTTCACTGGTTGTGATGATCCTCCATCATTGTTACCCTTCTTACTATAACTCTTTCCTTTTCCCTTCCTTATCTTGCTAACAAGGGACAATTTCCCTTCACTATGTCCTTGCTTGTTTCCTAAAAACTCTTCCAAAGTCTCTTCCTAGATGAAATCATCCCAAAGTCTCTATGAATATGGGATAAATCTTTCCTTTTCCCTTCCTTATATTGATGACAAGGGCCAAGTTATCTTCACTCTATCCTTGCTTGTTGCCTAAAGAATATTCCTGGATGAAATCATCCCAAAGTCTCTGTGAATCTGGGATATTTTATCGAGAAAAAAATTATTTGACAAACGGTTCCCATGACTTCGGAAGACCATTTAATTCCACGTTCATGAGCTATACATCCTTTTTTTTCTCCCCTATGGCTGCAAGTTCATCATGCACCTAGGTGATCCTCATGAGGTAGATGGTAACATTATCTAATCTATACATCTAAACCAATCTAAGTTTATTCCTTAATATCATCTTCCTATTCATGTTCTTTCTTTGGAATAAACTTACCAAGGCATAAAACATCTCTTTGTTCATCCTCTTCTTATTTAGGTGAGGGATTAGATGATCATTCACATATTATAGGGTTCCTCTTTCTACTTTGATGTCCTTTGTATTGTGAGTATCTAAAGTTATCAGATCGGTTGGTGGAGTAACTTCTTTATCCACTAACTCCCAAAGGTCATACTCCTTCAATGCCAAGGTAACTCTTTCTTTCCAAGAGATGAAGTTGGATGCCCCATCCAATCTACATTCAACTCTCAATGGTGTTGTTTCCATCCATAAGACCTGATAAACTTCACTGGAAATAACATGTTACTGAAATATTCAACTTGATATCATGTAGCGGAAGCATAAACTAGGAAACCAAATCAAGCACTCAGGAACACTAGAATTTTTGGGTAAATACCCCTGGAAAAACCCCTGAGGAACACTAGTGTTGAGAGTGATTTTATGATGCTAAAATTAGGGCTCTCATAATAGGGATAATGGCCGACTCAGAGAAATACAACTGCAGACTAAACTAGTAAGGGATGATATGTTGTACAATCAATTCTAGGACACTTTTCAAGGCACCCGCGACTGCCTTTTAAGTGACCCACGGATATCTACCACTTTCCTCACTGAGACCCGTGGATTTCTGCAAATGTCTCCTCTATGACCCATGGATATGTACAGAAAGTTCATACAGAAAACTCTATACAATCTAACTCTTTCCTGTGGTTTCCTTTTTCTGAAACCCACCTAAGTATGCTTCTATTCTCTCTTTTTCTTGACCTATATAATCTCTAGATGAAGGTCCTTCTTCAAGTATCCAAAATCTTGAACCACAACCCTTTGTGATCCAATACTTTGTGTCAACTCCCTCAACACATGTCAAGTCAAGTGTCTTTCTCCTTCACCCTAGCCTTTCTTTTATAATCGTGAGTTTCAATCTATTTATAATCTCAAAAGTGATCTATGGTTGAGAACACTTCTCACACTCACTTTTAGATTTAGATTACATGTTGCATGCTAAGTAATTTTAGCATGTCTCATAAATAACTAAATTGAAGAATTACAGAATTAATTGATAAAATAATTTTACTTTAATAATTCCTGACTAAAGTAAATTCAAGAGTAGAAGGCTTTGGATGATTTCCACATGTATAGACACATAGACCTATGCAAAAATACTTGTGCGATGCTACCACTAACATCAAAAAATGCGTCATTCATGACATCAACACTTTGTCTCTTAACTTAAATGGGAATTATGATAGATCGATGACTACCTTCACATCTCACACACTCATAGACCTATGATCTAGATATTCCCTCCATCAAACTCATACTTCAAACACTTCGGAGGAGTACTCCAAACCCTTTAGATTTGTATTCTAAACACTTTGGATTTAACCCCAAAAACGGTCAGCTTCAATCCAGCTAGACCCACATTCATTCCTTTTAACCAATCTACTTTTGATACATGTCTTTAGACTGATGCTCCTAGTCAACCCACAATCACTCTCTCCTCTTGATATGCTAAGTGGGACCCTCGATGATCAACGACTGAGGATTAACTCACCCACTTTCAGATATACAACCCACACATGCTCGACTTCATAGTTTCTCATTCAGGTCTTTTCCCAAAACACATGAGATTCCCCCTCGAAAGTCACACTCTGAATAGTCCATTTTGAAGTCTCTCATTTGAAGATTTTCCCATAGCTCTCAAGCATTCTGTTGAAGCTTCCACTCTGAACAGCTCACCATTTTCAATGGATTATATATCTCCATATCTATGATTTTTGTTCTCTACTTATTAACATAGGGATTTAAGGATATATAATAGTTTTTTTTGAGGATTTAGCCATTTCTCGAGTTATGTAGGGCTTTGACCTAGATTTTCAAAGTTTTAGGACTACTCTAAGGCCATTACAAGTCATTGAAACTTAAGGAGAAAAATCTTGCATGATTTACATCTTTTATCTATAGGGATGTAAAATGCTCAATCATGTGACAGTTCATACTTAGCTCATTTTTACAATTATTAGAGAAATAATAAACATTACAACATATATCAATTTGCATGCATTCAAAACATAGATTATAAACAACTGAGTTTCTCTTAGATTCAAACATTTACAAATGCATTGAGATATATCATTCATTGTGAGTTTCAATGCAAATAAACACTTATCTGATAAGAAAGTTTTCAAATACAATTGACTGAGAGGGGAAGCCTCTCCTCCCATCCTTATGCCTTTTTGTAGAGTCACTTCCTACAACATGCCACCCCTATGCCAAGCCATGACACCACCAAGGAAATTGACTCAGGAAGGTTTCAATTTTGCGATGATCTAGGAAGGTTACTCTCCTTCCTCCTCTAACACAACAAAAGTTTCCACCTCCCACTGAGCTTCGAGTCTCTACATGTTTATAAGGTGGCTTATTAACTTGATTTCCTCTACACACGAGATTCCCTTCTCTAGTCAATAATCCATTGACAACCTCCCCTTACTAGTGTCAGTTTATTTTATGTAAGAACCAAGTTGCAACCCACTATTTCTCTAGTTTGGGAATCCAGGTCTTCTCTGTTTAGGGTGATCATCAATAACTTAGAAAATCTTCTTGTTTTCCGGTAGAAAGTTATTATTTTCTTTATCTTCCTCAATTACCTCTTATGAACCTCTGCACTCTTTTCTTTTTGTTTTCTTTGTTATGTTCTCTATGTGTGACCTCGTGTATCCTCTGTTGTGGGGTCTCTCCTTTGTCTGATTGCATGGTCTGTCATATCATATATATCATGATTTCCTCCTATGGTCATCTTCTCTATCCCCTCGTGATCTCTGTGAATTCTTGCATATGTAACCTGCAGTCTGTCATTCATAGTCTATAGGGGTGGTTTTGTGGTATCCCCTGTGAGTTGTTCATCCGACATTTTTTCTCTGCAAGGGTCAACTTCCTATATTCATTAACTTCTCTACCACTTATTTGAACTTCTTTAATGGTCATGTGGTTTCATATATGCCTAGTATGGTGGTAGGTGTAATTCCTTATGTTTATAAGCATAAATTAGCTTGTTGTGCAAGCTTCCTATTTTCTTTATTGATGCATCTCAATTCCACTACACTCAATCGTTCCATCAGTCTCTCTCCCTCATCAATTTCCTCTAGTGTATCATGGTCAGTAATGTCAAGGGTTTTCCCTCTAAGCCAACATTTTGGTGTTTATATTAAATCAAAACACAATTACATGCCTCATAATATTAACATATGAAGTTTGTGCATAATCACATTCTTCGGGGAAAACAAGGTGTTACATGGACTTAGTGATGTTTTGACTCCTTCAAACCCAAATAATGTTGATATATGAAGATGCAACCAATAAATATGTTTTATTTCAATGAAAACTATCTATGGGAGACAAAATAGATTTCCTTTTTCGCAAAATTAAATAGAAAACAACAATATCACATTCCAATAATTATCATCAATCCAAAAGAATATTAGATCCTAGAAGACAACAAGAAACACACCAATGCACCCAAAATATATCCCTATATTATTATGCAATGCAAAACATGTGTTTCACTAATGAAGATAATGGAAACTAAAATGCATCACACAAACACATAAAACTGAAAACAAACAAGGCTATATGATATTGGCAATTATCACTTTTCACAAGAAATCTTCCTACATAACTACTCACTAGGATAACTCATGAAAAGTATAAAATAAATGATAAACTCAATATGTCATTCCTAGATCCATTTGCGAAAACCAAAGGAAGGTGAGGAATTTATCAAGGACTCTCGGAACTGGTCAAATCTTTGAAAAACCACCCTGTAGGGGAAATCACAGGTTGCTAGTGAGCAACAAGTGACCATTCACAAGGTAGTCACACCTTGTCAATGTGAAAGGTGTAACCAAACATGTCTATTAGAAAAATAGAAGAGATCGTGGCCCAAAAAATGATTTCTTAGCAGATTTAGCCTAGATCTAAGAGACCTTTTGGTTTCAAGGACCCATACAAGGACAACATATATTACCAAGATACCAAGAACTTTCATAATTCAAAAACAACTAAGGGAAATTATAAAACTATTGGATTACTGAGAGGCGGGGGTGAATCAATAATGAGAAATTTACATTTCTTTTAACCAAAGTTTATATTCCTTTAACTTATTCAACAAAGTTCATAAGCTCATCATCAATATATCATTGCATCATAAACAACAACATCCATCAGTGCATAATAAACAATGATAAAAATATTCACACAACACGCAATACACTAATATTTTACAAGGAAACCAAAAGGAGGCTCCAACTCTTTAATTCTCTAGCTCCAACCAAAAGGAGGCTCCAACCCCCTTAGTTCTCTAGCTCCAACTGGAAGGTGGTTACAACCACCTAGTTCTCAGGCTCCAACCTGAAGGAAGCTCCAACTCCCTGATTCTCTGGAACCAGCCCGAAGGAGGATGAAACCCCCTTTCCTTTCCCTGTCCTACCACCCTAAAAAATAAATTCCAAATGTAAAAAGCTTGTTACTATCACTGAATTAATCATTGCCAATGTCAACTTGTACTAACACTCTATCACAACCTGTACCAACCTTCTTCAAATATTTGCTACATATATGCAGTCTGTCTACTCTACAACATGTGGGTAATGATGCCCTTCTTAACTACAACTCCTGGATGTTTTCATCTATCCTCACTACAACTCACGAACTACAACAAACTCACCTAGCCTCACTATCATTGTCTCTCCTTATTTCAAATTGTAACTATAGAACCTGTCAACTCAAACTATAACAACTTGTACCAAATAACATGTACCAACAATCTGCAACAATAATCTGATCAACCAAACTATATCCAATAACCAGGACCAATCACCAAAAACCTCCCAATCATATGTGCAATATCACCAGGATGTGCATCAAACAAAAATACTCATAACAACTCACAACCATAACCCACACATGCCTCTACAAAGCATGTACCACTCACAACCAAGTACAAACCTATACCACAATAAGTTCATCAACCATGCACAAAAACATACTTCAAGCTAACCAACAAAGGGCCTCTAGCAATACATCATACCATCCATAAACTGAAAACCATAAACCCTTACATCAAACCATACTCCAAAACTTCACTGCTATATAGCCTTAAACATGTACCACTCATAATCCAATCATATACCAAGACTACTAATAAGTGTCTCTCACAATGCACCACAAGATATACCAATAAAACCAAGCTAAATGCACTAGCAATGTGCCTCAACAGATCTGCCTCAAATCATACTCTACAACAAATATCATTCATCCAAGAGGGAATATACCAAACATCACAAAGTCATGCCTCAAGCATTCTCTACAACATCACTAAGATATAACCTCATAAACATATAGAAATACCTTTACACTCTATAACTGACCTGATGCTTCAAATATCACACCAATAGACTTGCATTCTCTCCTCAGATCCTGCAACCTAGAACAAGTATCTTCCTCGTTGCCATTTCTACAGATCTGCGCTTTCCCTTTATACAACTCGTGAGTATTTGTTCTTTCCTCCACTATGTCCCACAGATGTTCACACTTCTCTTTTCTTGCAGCTCGCAGATAACCTATGAAACCTTGTTTCATTCACTTTCTTTACAGCTACTAAACTTGTGTTCCTTCAGACATTCGCTACCTCAGACCTACGCTTTCTCATATTTTTCAATGTATACTTGGAAATAACCTTTAAAAAAATAGATATTCAATAATGTTCAATAGGTAGGTAAGTTCTAATAGGAATTTGTTTCTCTCTTATTTATATTTTGCCAAGTGTCTTCCTCTAGAAGTCTCCTTGTCATTGTTTTACCCATTTCTCCATCTTCTAGGGCTAACTCACTTTCTTGTTGCAACTAAATTTCCTTAAATAGCCAACACATAACTCCTTTACCCTTCTTGTTGAAACCACTTCATTACTTAATTCATTTCTTTTACAACCACTTTGACTAGGAAATCTTCTTTATGAATTTCTAGAAGCTTTGACTTCTTGTTGACCTTCTAGGGGATCCTAGATTACTCTGAGGGGTCTTCCAACTTCTCAAGGCCATATCTCCCTAACCATGAGGAACTATGTGAGGTACCACATATTACCAGAAATGGCATGATGTGTAATATCCATCCATGATAGTCTCATTTTCATATTCACTAAGCTTCATGACTCTATACCTCAAACAAACTCAGGTCCCTTACCCATACCTTTGTGCTACTAGAATTTGTTGTTGGACTTCTCCAAGGGTTCAAATCAATCTTAAGGGTCGAAATCAGTCTAAAATATCACTCTCCAAGGGCTGACATCAATGAAAACCAACTATCCAAATCAATTTTCCAACAATCTCCCCCTTTGGCATTGATGGCAACACTTAGACATGGAAATACTCATGCTCATACTTCACCTATGAACATTACTCCTCATCAATGTTTCTACCTCTCCACCTTTGGCATCAATGGAAAAGAGTATCTCTCTTTGGGGCAACTTCCCCTATCTACATTGTCCTTTGGGATACTCCCCTTGTCTTCAAGCCTTCGATTAGTTTCTCTCTCTCAATTCGAAAAATTATTAACTCCCCCTATCGATCTGACACAATACCTGTTGTAACCAATCCTAGTTAAAAGAATATATCCCCCTATGGGTGTGTCTCCCAATATGTATGCTACTATTCTTCCTTTTTCAATCTCTCTCTCCGGTGAATTCTATGCACATTGTCGTGTCGATCAATTTAGGTATTCCTATCCATGTTTCCTTTTGGAGTCATTGTCGATTGGTTCTTCCTTGAGTAATCAACTGACCTATATAAAAATAATTCAAGAACAATCATTCAAATATTCTTGTATCATTACCTTCCATTTTGATAATATTCCTTTATCTCTGAACCACTCTTTGAACAACTCTTTGAAAAACATATGTGAAACAAATATATGAATCCATTCTCTCATCCAATGTCATATATCTATCCAAATCTTCTACTCAACTCTCCACAATGCTAACTCATATGTCACTCTACTTTTTCTAACTCACTGCTCTGAGTCTATCTACTCGAACTTTGTAAGTTTCTCGAAAGATGGTTCTTTGACCTGTCTCATCTACTGCATAGATTCCCCCTATCTTATTTTCATATTACTTGGTAGTCTCCAAGTCATATGGATCAGAACAATACCTTCTCTGATGCAGTGTAATATTCCTCTTCGTCTGTGAATACATCTTCCTTTCCATCCTCTTCCTAAATTTTGACATCATCTTCATCCTCTACTTGAATTTTGACACTTTCCTCTTTTCTTGTAAATTCATCATGATCTTGTGCTTCTGCAAATCATGAAAGTACGATTCCTTGGACATGTTCTTCATTTCCCTGCTCCTTTTGTTTTTCACTTCTTCTCCAAAATTTCTTATGTCTCTCATCAATATTTTCTTTCATGAGAGGCTTTATCATGCTTATACAATTTCGACCTATGTGTCCATAGTTGTGG
>JASDQU010334444.1:0-12748 GCA_032191745.1 Picea mariana
TGCACTTTGATCTGATTTTATAATTTCCTTCTCTTTTATCTATCAGTGAACTCTGTTACTAATTATATATCTCCATTCATCTGATTATATAAGCAATCATGCAGCGATAATATCTAGGCAGCAGACAAAAGCTTCTCTTCACGTAATCATTTTCACGAGTTTTTATAATTGTGTTCATGGGGAGTTGAAGGCTGGGCCAATGTATGTCGTTCCCAGATTTTGATTTCATCAACAGATGATTAAAGAGAAAACAACACAGAAAACTTGAAATACTTGTCGCTCGAAGTCTACAATTCCAACACTTTTCTGAAGTAGAAATCGAGAAGTCCGAGTCGAGAAAAGCGCGATATACAGAAACGATAAAGATAAATAGTGCTCAATGAATGTAGACACTACAAATAAGGTAGTAATATTATAAAAGTACCGGGCTTTGGAAAAAATTTCACGTTATTGTTTTCAACGTTTGGTAATACGCGAGGTCCAATATAACCATGGAATTATGTGAATTATTGAACTTGGTGATTCAATTAACAAACGCCTTCATCATTATACATCGCTGATCTTTCCTTAATAAAGAACTTCTCGTGAGGTAAGTCCGATGAGGAATCCTAAGAGGCTAAGTTACGACGAAATTGTGAATATGTTAGGGACCTAACCCCTCAAGTGGGTATGGATGATGTGTGAAAGACCCTTCATCAACTCGTTTTTGGTGGTGTATTGACATCCTCATCTTTAGTAGAAATTGGGAGGATCACATGCAACATATTCAACAGGTTTTGAGCACTTTGTGGCAGCACAAGCTCCTTTGGCATGAACAGGGTCAAATACTTGGGCTACATTGTTGATGAACATGAGGTACATGTTGATCTAGCTAATATCCAAGTCATCCGTGACTGACCAACCCCGACTACACTAACCAAGCTTCAGAGTTTCTTAAGACTAACCAACATCTACCGACGGTTTGTGTTGGGATTCTCTCATATTACATGGGCCCTCAACCAAGTGACCAAGGGCAGTGGTAGGGTAAAATTTTCATGGCGAAAGGAACAACAATGAGCATTTGATGATATGAAGCATCGCTTTTGCTCAGCTCCAATACTCTCGTTACCTGATATGTAACAACTGTTCGATATTGAGATTGATGCATCCGACTATGTTGTAGGCGCAATTCTCACTCAGCAAGGTCATTCCGACTATGGGATGTTGGCCCATGGGTTTACCCATGTTTAGGCCTATTTTGTATATATAAATAGATGCTTAGGCTAGATAGAAGTGGTGGTGCATCTATGTGATGTGAATGTATGCTAAGTGCAAGTGGAGTCTGTAAGTGCTCTATACATGACTGTAACCGACTTGGAGAGCTAAGTGCAGGTCCTTGTAGCAAGATTGTGGAAGACTTAGTGTTGTAACGCAAGGAAGAAGGATCTAGTGAGCTGCGCAGATCTTTTGTCTTGTGTCAAGTAAGGGTTTTGAGGCTCTATGCTTGTAATTGATTGACTGAAGACAATAAAGAAGAAGAGTTGGTGGACGTAGCCCCTGGGTGGGGGTGAACCACATAAACACTGTGTTGTTATTCTTTGTGTTTGTCTTAATGTGTTTATGACTCTCTTGCTAAGTGCTTTGATAGAGATAGATAAATCTGTTCATGCTTTGTGCTAATGATGTGTAAGAATGTTAGATCTAACTTATATGAATGTGCTTAGTGCTTGCTTCTGCTACATTTGATCCATTTGTTGTGCTAAGTAATTAACTACATTAGATCAGTGTGAATGTTGCGAAGTTCTGTTTTATCAGCAAAGTAGATATTGGTTGCATATTGAGGATTTAACAGTGTTAAGTGCTCTATTAAGTATCATAATCACAGATCTGTGTCCCAGCTAAGGTTGCATACACCTGAGTCTCGCAACTACCCCTACCTCTACTTTGGGTGAGACTTCATTTACTTTGCAGGTGTTGCAGAAAGGGCTAATAGTTAGGGTTTTGTTGGTGCGTTGTTGTATCGTTGAACCCAGGGTTTGCCCCTGTGCCAACAAATGGTTCCATTGTCGGGACCTGAAACTGTGATTGCTGGTAACTGAAAAAGAAGGAGCTTTGTGCAAAGATTTGTCCTGAAGTTGTAAAAGATCTGTGCATATATTTGTTTCTCTAGTGCACAGTATTCTACTTGATTTATAAAGCTCTGTGCTAAAAGAAAGAAGTCCAATCTGAAGAAAAGAAGTTGGATCTGAAGGAGAAAAGAAAGATCTAAAAGCTTTGTGCTCTAAGAAAGGTAAAAGTGAGAATTTATGATTAAAAGAGGTAATATCTGCAAGCTGTGTGCTTTGATAAAGGTAAGAATAGTGGAAAGTTTTAGATCTGAAAGATTTGTGCTTTGTAGAATTAAGATAAGTGGAAATTTTTGTTTCTAGAGTATGGATCTAGATATGTTTAATAGAGTCTATCCTAGCTCGAAAACTAGGGTATTGATAGATGAAGGAAGATTTGATATTAATAGATCTGACAAGAATAATGAAATATATGTTATACCTATGCATAGAAAGAATGTTTGGACTAACAAGTGGATACAGGATCCTAGAAAGAATTTTTTGCAGGTTAGCTCCTATGATCCTAGCTCGCAGTACCAGAAAGGTTGGGGATCATTTAAAAGAAAGAGAGGATTAACCCTCTGTTACAGCTGTAGAAGACTAGGACAGCTTGCTAAGGAATGCCCTGGAAGAAGACCTAGTTGTCTTTGTTGCAAATCTATGGACCATAAAGTGTTGGAATTCCCTAAAATGATTGCTAAGCTTGAAATGAATCTGAACCAAGAAAACGCTAAGGATGATCCAGAGACTATGGAAGAATCCCAGAAAGAATCAGAGAAAGTATTGTTACAGAAGAAAGAAACCCTGAATGACCACCGACATATCAGATTATCAGGGACATTCAAAGAAAAAGAATGCATCAAAGCAAGTATAGGAAACTTCGACATTGATTGTGTTCTGGATGAGGAAACACAGGTGAATATCATGACAGAGAGAACTTGGGAAGCTATAGGGAAGCCTATTATAATTCCTTCATTAGGAGGAATAGAATTATTTAGAGGAAAACTGGTAAACCTATGTGGGAAGCTCACTCAAATACCTATCAATGCCAATGGAACTTCGACAGAAAAAATATTTTGAGATTATTAAATTTATTGAAGACAACGCCCCATTTACCATGTTACTAGCCAGCCCTTGGATCGAAAGATACTAGGCCAAAAGGAAAGAAGAAGAAGAAGTGTTAGAACAACATAAGTAGGAGTTAAAAGAATTCATGACTAAAAGGATCGCACACTTGATTGTAGAACAGGAGAACAGATCGAAGCTATTTAACAATAGATACCCATATGTTGAAGCTGGAAGAACATTAGAAGACCAAAAAAATACTGAAGTACTTATCCCAGACAAAGAAGAGGTACTACCTCTGAATCCTAGGAAAGAATTTCAACAACGCGAAGTAACTATGTTAAGAGAAGATAAGAATCAGAATGGAAAAAGACATACTGAGATGAAGCTTGCTGGAAAGAAGGCTAGAAAGCTAAGTAAGAAAAGGGCTAAGATTGAAAAGTTACAGAAAGTCCCAGAGGGAACCTCACAGAAGGAAAATTTACAAAATTGGAGCTTCGTCAGGATATTAGAACAACGACACATGGCACTTCGCCATGGCGAAGCAATATATCCATTGGGGAACATTATAACCATTATATCAATGCTCCGAACGGATATAAAAGCATTTATGGCTAGCCAGCTCGCCATTTGATCGTTGAGACTATGCCATAACGAACATAACCGAGTTAATGGAGGCTTCATACCCATTGCAAGCGAACTGTTATCGATTTACCTATTTATCCCATCGCACCATACACCGATAACACTTTTTCTAATTAAGAATTTGAGCCCATAGACTAAGCTGAGTTTATATAGTGATTGTTTTGCTCTTGCTCTCTATCTCACTACTGTGTCTAAGTTAGTCTTCGAACCTGCAATTGTTAACCCAGAGCGTGTATGTCAGACGAATTGAGTGCCGTAGAGAAAGTCGTTGAAGAATTTTTGATCAACTTGATGACTAAAAAAGTCATGTAGGAGAGAGGATTATCCACAGGTGCACAACCATCATCCACGAGAGGAATGCCAACCTCTCAATCAACTTCTCGAGATGGAACATCTCAACCATCAGATGAGAAGCAAGCTAAGCACAGGGATGATCTCGCGAATGTTAAGTTGATTCTGAGCATATTAGCTGCTTATGTACCACCTTTGAGCGGTGTTGTAAACCACGACATCATACCTAGAGATTTTGACTACACCTTGGTCACTAGGTACCTCCCGAAGGGAATACGTGTAGTTCGCGCAGACCAAGATAAGATTGCAGCGTTGAAGTTTAGTGACTTCAACCTCGACAACCAGAAATTTTACAACATGCTCACCCTGCATAAGTACCTGACTAGAACAAAGGGAAAGAATTCAAAGATCGTCCCTCAGTCATGGACCCATAACCTCGCACAGTCCACCCTGTTGAACGTTATGAAGATTCTGCACTTCGGATGACACCGGGAGGTCAATGCACGTGTCAAATTGTTGTTGTCTTGTTACCATGGAGGTTATCTATGGTTAAACCATTGCATAACAGTGGATCCGACATTGATAAATTGGATCACAGGGATAAGTATGCAAGGACCCGACCCACAAGATTTATATCCTGGAAAATCCATGGACCTCACTCTCGCTTAAAGGATCAAGTAAAATTACGATGATGTTGAGAAGGGCACACGAGACTACAAGGTAGATTCTATCCAGAGTGGCGCAGTGTGCCTCGCCTGTCAGATGATTGCATGGAAGTTAGAATGCAAGAATCGACCCACCCAAGTGATTGGTTTTGTAGTCGACCTCGCAGGGAAGTGCGTGGAGGGCCTACAAATGAATTGGGTGCAATACCTAGTGAATCAATTAGAACTCAACTGCAGAGAAGCCCAAGATCAAGGGTATGAATTCCACTTCAGTTGGCTATTGATCCTGATCGCTTTCATTGCCTGGGAGATGCCGGAAGGTGCGACCTTCCCGGACATCGAGCCCTTTGAACCATTGGTTGCGAAGCTCAACACACTGTGGTATTCAAGCGACATGAATAAACAATGGTAGTCAAATGCCGTGTTCCATACATACTACAAGCAGTTGAAGCTATCTATACAGTCCGAGCCTTGCATAACTCCAAATAATTTACACAGGTTCATGCCTTTGATGAAGTTCAATGCAGATCACCATTTCATTTATATCACAGTGTGCGTTGATGAGCACAAGAAACAACTTCAGTCCTATTACAAGATAACGAAGGAGGACTTGGAGGAGATCACCAAGGACTGGTCGGTGGACCTCCTTATTCCAACAAACCCTGCGAAGATATTCGATATAGACAGTGCAAAAACTGTGTAGGATACACCCAGACCTAGTAAGACGAAGAAAACTGAAGAGACTCAAGATTTAGACAGTGTATCCATGAAGACTACTTCCATCTCACCAGAGAAGGGAGGTGATGGAGGAGAGATAGATGACACTGAAGTTGAACAGAATAAAGGCAAGGTTACACCGCCTAGAGATGAGGAGAACCCCTCGAAAAAGAGAAAAGTTTCACCTTTGAAACCTTTTTTCTGGAAAAAATCGAAGGCCACTATGATGAAGATGCAGACCATCCTCACCTCTGATGAGTTTGACTTCATTATAGCGGCCCTGAATGATGCTTCGCTGGAGATAGTAGAGAAATAAGAGGCTAAGCAGGAAGAGATGTACAATAGAATCGAGATTGAGCTTCAAGGAGTACAGCAAGCACTACAGTCCATTCATAGTCTCCATTGTGCCTCTGCCATTAGGAAGACCAGAATTGGGAGATAAGCCAGCTCAACTCCACTGCATAGATGATGCAATCAAATCTCGTCTTCGATGAGCACAAGAGGAAACAATGCAAGCCACCCAGGATTTGGTACAAGTACAAGGAGTACTTGTAGAACAATGTCGAGCTGCCAAACAAGAAAAGAGTTCTCTCCAAGAGAAGTTCCATGAAGAGAAGGCACAACTGCAACAAGGCAAGGAACAATTTCTCACTGAGCAACTCGAAGTGAAGGAAACGATCAATAGAGCACTTCACTTTGTGACTTTTGTAGAATTAAAGGTAGAGGATGAAGTCATGAAGAAAGTAGCACAACTTGAAGAAGTGATCCAGTAGCTCCAGTAGTGCATAACAGACTTAGAGCTATGAACTGTACCCAAGACTCCACAAGAGGTAAGAGATCAGCGAGAAGCCACTTCGCACAGCGTAGTTGATAGAATGAAGGCCCTTACCTTATAATGCAAGCAATTCTTTGATTGCAGTGCCCAGACATATGAGAAACTTATCGAGAACCCAGAGTTGCAGGCACTAGAATCACAGCTCCAGGAAGCGAAGCATCATGCATAAACACTACAGGCACAACTGAAGTCTGTGTCAGCTATGGAGAGAATGAAAAGATATCAAGAGCAGTGAACTACCCAACAACAAATCCATAATATCCAGAGCAGAGTTATGGAGATAACTTAGAAACTCCAACTGGTACAAGATAAGGCCTATCAGTTGTTTACATAGGTAGAAGGCCAGGGAGCAGAATTAGAGCAGGTTAGCATCGCGATAGAACAACGCCTAGAAGGACTTGTGAATGATGTTGTTAAGAACCAAAGAACTGAATACAAAATATCACAATATATCCAAATATATCTGAATACAATCACCACACAAGATATATGAAACCATATAGAAAACCACCACTTTACTATATCAAAACCCTTGAGGTAGGGAAACATCAAACAATGGATCCTATTATGGAAGGGATCCTCTCTTGTTCACTTGTCACTTCGAGGGGGATTCCTCCTAATGAGATACAACCCACAATACAATAATTCTCTTTATTTCCCATTACATTGCTTGGACCCCTTTATATAGTTCTACCATCACCTAAAAAAATTCTAGAGGAGGAATCTTCTAGAAGTAGAACATTCTAAGAAAGCCTCTTACATTTATTATATCTAACTACCCATTTATTATATCTAACTACTATAGTGGGCCTTATTTAATAATGTAGTGAACCTAGTCCACCTTACATTGAATGGCCTCTACTATTATAACTATGGGCCCTCTGGGCCCCCTCTCTACCTCTCTAGCTACCTTACAGATGCAGTCATTCAAGAATTTGCTGAAAAAAAGCGTGTAGCACAACAACAAGTTGAAGCAGTTCGAGCCAAGCTCGAAGCATTCAAAGTAGAACTTCCTACATTAGAGTGGCTCGGGACGAATCATAAGTGAGTGTTGGGAGCCTGTTGGGCCTTCACCAAGTCTTGTGGATATCTGGTCAAGTTTGACCTATTTTTGGATTTCGACATCTTGTCAAAGGAGGATCGCAAGATGAAGTAGAGATCACGGGATCTCGGCCCTTTTTGGGATGTGGTAATACATAATGGGAATGAGATGTCGGCCCATGGGTTTACCCATGTTTAGGCCTATTTTGTATATATAAATAGATGCTTAGGCTAGATAGAAGTGGTGGTGCATCTATTTGATGTGAATGTATGCTAAGTGCAAGTAGAGTCTATAAGTGCTATGTGCATGACTGTAAGAGACTTGTAGAGCTAAGTGCAGGTCCTTGTAGAAAGATTGTAGAAGGCTTAGTGTTGTAATGCAAGGAAGAAGGATATAGCGAGCTGTGCAGATGTTCCATCCTGTGCAGACTAAGGGTTTTGAGGCTCTCTGCTTGTAATTGATTAACTAAAGACAATAAAGAAGAAGAGTTGGTGGACGTAGCCCTTGGGTGGGGGTGAACCATGTAAACACTGTGTTGTTATGCTTTCTGCTTGTCTTAATGTGTTTATGACTCTCTTGCTAAGTGCTTTGACAGAGATAGATAAATTTGTTCATGCTTTGTGCTAATGATGTGTAAGAATGTTACATCTAAATTCTATGAATGTGATTAGTGCTTGCTTCTGCTAGATCTGATCCATCTGTTGTGGTAAATACTTAACTACATTAGATCAGTGTGAATGTTGCGAAGTTCTATTTTATCAGCGAAGTAGATATTGATTGCATATTGAGGATTTAACAGTGTTAAGTGCTCTATTAAGTATCATAATCACAGATCTGTGTCCCAGCTAAGGTTGCAGACACCTGAGTCTCGCAACCACCACTGCCTCTACCTCGAGGAAGACTTCATTTGCTTCGCAAGTGTTGCCGAAAGGGTCGGTAGTTAGGGTTTCGTTGGTGCATTGTTGTAGCATTGAACCCTGGGTCTACCTTTGTGCCAACACATACCATAGTGTGATACTCTCAGATACTGTCCAAAAATAACCCACCTATGACAAGAAAATGTATTCCATTGTATAAGAATGTCATCAATGGAAACATTACATTCTGGGAAATGAGACAATCATCCACATTGATCACAAGCCTTTGCAGTTCATACAAACACAGGGAAAGTTACAAAATGACCACTATCAAAAGTGGTCCACCTACTTGTAGCAGTTCCATCTCAGCATCAAGTATAATACATGGAGCACAAATCATGTCGTTGACTACCTTAGTCAACCTCCCGTGCCTACACTCACCACCTACTTCATTCAGGTGGACATGAGACATCTGAGTAGCCCTAACTTTATCAACAAGATTCAGACTTCGCCACCATTTTTCAACTCTTGGGTACAAGCGCAAATGTGTTAGGGACCTAACCTACCTAACCCCTCAAGTGGGTAGAATAATACATTTCCATGTAATAAAGGTCAATATTAATAAGGCCTAGCAATAAGGAGGAATAAGTCAATTGTAAGAAGACCTAATAGAACATTCCTCTTCTAGAAGGATCTTCTTCTAGATTGTTATTTTAGATAGATATATTTAGTATAAATAAGAATAGATGGTACGAGAAGTTTTGTCTTGGATCTTATTGTAATAGAGCTCTTCTCTGTTGGAGGTTGCCCCCTCAAAGAGGTAAGTGAACATTCCTCTTAGTAATCAAAGTGTTATTTCTGGTGTTATTATGGTATTATTATGGTATTATTGTGGTATTGTTATGGTTATATTATCTTATATCTTCCATTTCTATCTAATTATTTATGTTCTGCATACTATTTTATATCTGAAATTCTACAAGTCGTATTAGAGCAGAGACATATTCTGGCATCTTAAAGGTACAAAGATCTATCATTACTAGCATAAACCTGCGGTCATGGAATCATACACACATGAAATACAAGTGGTGTTGTCCCTTGATCAAGTTTTGGAGAACGTTAGTCACGTTTGACCAATTTTGGGACTTCGACAGGCTAGTTAAAGGAGAAGCACAAGGCGAAGCAGAGATGGCGGGGCCTTAGCCCCTTCTTAGGGAATTTTTGGGTTTAGGTTTTATGTAACAAGTATGGGATGTTGGCTCATGGGTTTACCCATGTTTAGGCCCTTTTGTAATGTAAGTAAAAGAGGCCTAGATGTGTAATGTGGCAAGTGAGCTAAGTGTGAATAGTGTGAATGCTTTGTGCATACTATGTGTTAAGAACTTGTAGATCTAAGTACAAGTGATTGTAATAAGGATTTATGCTTGAACCTACCCCGGGGAAGGAGGATCTGGCAAGGTGCGTGCATATCTCATGTCCTAGAAACAATTTTTTGCAGGTTAGTTACTGTGATCCTAGTGCACAGTAGAGGAAAGGTTAGGGGTCATTTAAAAGAAAGAGAGGATTAACTCTTTTCTATAGTTGTAGAAGACCAGGATATCTTGCTAAGGAATGCTTGTTACATATTATTTTCATCATCCCTATGAACGTTAATGATGTAAACCTATATGTTGCCTTCAGAGGGGTTAGTGGCCTGAGTTCCTGAAGAAGGAAGGGAGAAGAACTTTTCCTGAGAAAATAAGTTGCATTCTCCTTTGTAAAAACCCTATTAAAGAGGATGTTCACAGGTTTCTATATAGGCAGGGTGCGAGAATGCCTGATTCTTGCAGGCTACAACATATCTGAGTTGCGAGAGGTTCGCAAGTTGCTCTATAAGTAGGGTGTGAGAATGCTCATACGTGGGGAAAAGGAGCATCTTCGCGATGCTTCTAGAAGGAGAAACTTCCATGGTGAGGTGGCATTCTAATGGTTTGGATCTTACTCACTTTCATCATTTAGTGGGATCATCCTAACCTCCTCACCTTATCCTCTTCAACTTATTAAAGGAGAGGAACTCTCTTGGAGATGGTTAACTTTTGAGTTTGAAGCTTTTGGGATTAGGTTAGATTGGATTGATCTTTGGAGGTTGTTATCTTGGTTAGATGAGCCATTTTGTCCAAATAGATTGTGAATATTATCAGATCTATGCTCTTAGAATTCTTGGAGTGGAAGTGTGTGGGGAATGAAGGACATTTGGAAGAGACCTTACGACATCAAGGCCATGGTTGTAATCTCTCTTTTACACTTAATATGATACAATAATATGATTCTTTCAAGAGTAGAGATGGAGTACAAATGAATTCACAAGAGAATGTTTTCCATGCTTTCTACCACTATTTATATTATTTCTATCTTCTAGAGAACATTCTAGACAAAGAATTTTCTATCTTTTAGAAAATCATCTTACATTAGGTCTGTTCACTCACATTATTACAGAAGCCTTATTTACTAATGATGAACTTTATTACCGTAACATACCTTAAAGAACAGTCTTGTCCTCAAGGCTTGAGATGTGGAAATTGTTGAAAAATAGTAGTACCCTCCCATGTGGCATCCTTGGGTTTTTGTACCTCTTCGTGTGAGGTGCGTGCCATGAAGTTATAACTTCCTTATAGTTTATGAAACTTTGTTTTCTCTTCTTTGTACGTAATGGATCTATTCCTTTGTTGTTAAATTCATATAAGTAGATTATAGTAATTTTTTTTACGATGAAGTGATATTATGATAGATGAAGTCATATCTTTTGCATGACTATCTTGAAGAGCATGTACTGGAAAATTTCTTTTGATTCAATATGAATAACATTGAAATTGTTTTTTTATGAGGAAAAAAAAATTACTCTAATCTATTATTGATTAATAATTGAAATGATACATTAAAACTATTTCCAATAAATAATTATAATAAACAATCTTTATTCTTAAATAATTATATTTAAAGATAATAAATAATTAAAAATATTTTCTATTTTTTAAAACACTTTTATACATTATCATTCCATTTCATCTTTATAATTAAAAGAATAATTTTTTCTTTATAATTTTAATATTTGATATTATATAAATATTTGGTATTATTTTGTATTTCATACTATAGAATATAATAAATCAATAAACAATGTTAAAAACTTTATATATATATATATAAGAAAAATGACATTTTAATTACAAATTTAAATGATTTTTATTTAATTAAATTCATTTATGAAATATATAAAAACATTAATAAAAACAAACAACTTTATATATGTTTTTAAACAAATAAAAAATAACATTTTAAATATAATTTTGAATAATGATATATATAAAATTATTGGAAATATTATTTCTTCGAAATTCTAATAAGAATAAACTCTATACGAATGAATCGATTTTGACCACCCAGCTTAGGAGAGACGCTCAGATATAATTATGCCTTTTTCTTAGTCAATTTTATTTACGAAAGGCAAACACCTCTATATACATTTTTTCAAACACCTTCTTAACCAAAGAAAAACAACTTTTAATTATAATTTTGAAATACTAACGCTATGTATATCACATAATTGGAAATAATGTTTGTTAAAAATTCTAATATGAACCAACTCTATGGAATTGATTTGATTTTGACTACTAATATGGACAAACTCTATCGAAATGATTTGATTTTGACCACCAACTTTTACAGTAATTTAGTCAAATTAATTTAATTATATATATTTTTTTCTTAACTACATTATAAAAGCATTTGAATATTAAAAAGGTTTTATATATATTCAAAAAGCTTTTTTAATTAAAATCTGAATGTTTTTTAGTTAGTCAATTTTATTTATGAAATCGATAAAAACATTTAAATAATTAAAAGAAGTTTATATACATTTTTGAAAACACCTTCCTATGACGAGAGCTTAATGATGTTTTGTTGAAGTTTCAATCTGAATAAACTCTATGCTAATGGTTCGATAATGATTGTATACATTGTTTTCTTACAGTTTCAATAAGAATAAACTCTACGATAATGATTTGATTTTGACCCAGGCAGCATACTTATCTTAATAACTAAGATTGAACCTTGAATTGAATTATTTATATTTTATGGTGTTTATATTTTATAGTGTTGAATTGAATTATTTATATTTTATAGTGTTTTTATAGGAATTTAGTCACATTATTTATTTATGAGATTCACAAAGCTTTTTATAACTTTTTCAAAGCACGTTTCGGCCAGAGAGAAACAACATTTGAGTTATAGTTTTGATCGATAAATGTAAACATTGTTTTGTCAATGGTTTTATATGATTAAAGTCTATGCAATTGGTTTGCTTTTGACCATTGAGCAACTTTATAAGAAGGACAATTGTTTCTGGCCTATCTGAGGATATAAAAGTTGATAATAAATCTGGGGAAGGAGAAGAAAGGAGCTTTAAAAGTTGATAATAAATGCTAGGACCCCATGGAAGGAGAAGAAAGGAGCTTTAGTTGGGCATGGATGAGATTTCAACGCATACAGTAACATGAAATCGACCAGAA
>JASDQU010334445.1:1962-12739 GCA_032191745.1 Picea mariana
GAAGATTCTTGAAATGCGTTTAAATGGAAGATCTATGAATTATGTTAAAACAACCTAAGTAGACTCACTTCCTACAAAATAAAATCAATTCTAGAAAGTTTGGGTTTGATCTAAACAAACTTATGAACTTGGATGTTGGGCTTGAATTAAAACCCTGATTAAAACTATTGATTCACATGGATGATATGGGGTTTCATTTAAAACCTTACCTCTCTAAACGGTCTCTATATAACAATTTTCCACATACCATTGTCATATCATGACACGATGTTAGTAATGTTCATTTAACATGGACTGACCTTTTGACTGCCACATGAAATATTACCCTTCATGGTGTCAATTTCCTCAAAATCATGTTAGTAGCTCATGGAAGCTCACGAGGGTTTCATGGGGTTGCTAGCTTTGAACCTCTCTGTCTTGTGGTCTATTGGAGGTAATCAAAACTTGGAGTGGGAGCTAATGGTAGAGCATCCTCACATCCTCAAGTGTTTGTTTATCGTCAGGTATGTTCATTCAACCTCTTTCCTTTTTTATGGGTTTGGTTTTTTGCGGTTACAAAGTTCTCCCTTTGATGAAAACCATCTATGTGTCTTATGGTTTACCTACTTTGATTTTATGTCTCTCGTAGTTAGGTTAGAACTAAATGGCCCACAAACCTTATTGTCCCATGATGACGTGATGGGTACGATTCCTTAGGTCAGTTGGTTGGATTTTATCCATTCATTCAATGGTTTTGACTTAGAAGTTTCTACAGTGTTTTCCAATACTTTTGATGGCACCGAAGGAAAAATTGGGGATGTCCAATTACAGCTCACGAAGGAACTTATTGCTAAGGCAAAAGGTATTTCTCAGAAAGCTGTTAGGTGGTTTAAAAACATGAGTGTAACCAACATTTCATGGTAGTGTCTGTTGGTGTCCAGGAAGTCACAATACCACATAAAGGGTATGCCTTTAGAAAATTTTAATAACAATTGGTACAGTCTTTTGTTGATAATCAATCAATTCATTACCTGTGAAAGTTGTTATGGCATAATTTTCTATTTTCACATATCATTTCTTATGGTGTTTCAGGGGTTTAGTTTAAACTTACCCTTCTACTTACTTAAAATCCTGTAAAAAATGTTGAAATTTTATCAACAACCAAGCCCTAGTCCGGATACTATATTGTTTCACCATGACCTAATTTGCATATTGGTCAAATTCCATTTGGTTAGCACAGAGGACACTTGGCAATGTGTTTTGGTAAGGAATGAATTCCTACCCCTGCAAATCGACCCGACCATTTACTTAACCCATGGTGTTGAAGAGCCTATCTCTCCCAAAGCTTCACCTAATTCGCCTCATGATTTTCTAATTGAGATTCATATCCAAAATGACTCTATCATTTCACCCGATGATCAAACAAAGTCTTTTCGTATGACTAGATTGGCACCCAAAAGACATGTTTTTGTGCCGAAGAAACCTTTAGAAGATGTCCTTAGTCGTTTGAGAAATGGGTCGTTAAATGTTATTGATCAATCATAGTCTCTGATACCAGCAGTCAATGAGAAATTTAAAACATAGGGTAAAAAAAATAGGCGTTTGCATGAGGTCTATGAAGTTGATTTTAAAAAGAAAAGAAATGGTTGAATCCTTTCTAGGATGATAAGGACCAAACATAAACATAGGAATGATCATATGAAAATGATTATAATATAATATCTAAACTTTGTTGAAAGTACAATTCCAGACTTAGCAGAGGATAGTCATCCACAATATGACTTTGTTTCTAATTTTCCCCTCTTCCTCCAAAACTGTGAGGGATTCCCAGGAATTCGGGTTGATTTAAAGGCTAAATTGGTACAAGAAAAGTCCCTAGACTTAGACCACCAACAATTTCTTCCAAATTTGGAACCTGTGTATTGTGACGAATTCTTAGCATGGATCCATACCCATTACATAGATGTCCCATACCTGTGAATGAGCCTTAATTAGGTTATAAATAAGAACATGGATCTTGAAAGAGAAAATTGGGAATTTAGTTATGAAGTATAATGAAATGTTCCTCGGGAAAACAAGAAACCCAGGAACTCGGGATATACTATGATTAAGAACTCAACTAATATCAATGCTATTATGAAATCATAGATGCACACATTTTCTTTTTCTAATGTTTAACTTGGATAAATAAATCTATTTTTTTAC
This sequence comes from Picea mariana, assembly GCA_032191745.1. Lineage (NCBI taxonomy): Eukaryota > Viridiplantae > Streptophyta > Pinopsida > Pinales > Pinaceae > Picea > Picea mariana. Next base: position 4,147 of record JASDQU010334445.1, read on the forward strand.
TTTTATTTAAGTTCTTAGGTAAGCAATAGTTGTTACATTGCTTTTAAACTAGCTACATAATAAAAGATTTTGTAGCTTGTCTTAAATTAGTTATTGACATATTTTTTAATTGGATTTAATTTAACTTTCATGTCTCAAACAAGAACGGGACGATGCCATATGTGTTGATCGGTTATTGAAGAATCATGAAGTATTTCTATTTTAAAAGTAGTTTCTATTTCAAACAATGTAGAATGTAATTTTGAAATTTTTTTATAACAAACTTTTACAAGTTGTTGTAAACATTATTGTTATCAACTCAAGTTAGGATTTGGTTTTAAAAATACTCTATTTTTGAATATTTACCTCTAACCCTTGGATATGAGAGGTATATCATTGTGGTGTTAAATATTCGAATACCTTGGATGTAATGTACCCCATCTTTACCAAATAAAAAAAATAAAATTATTAGGGACATTAAGTCTCTTTTCCTCTTCAATATTCGTTTTCAAAACATCATTTAAAAATATGCAGAGCAGTTCTTCCATTTCTATTCTCTCTTGAAAAAACTTACACTTATGTTTTCTTGATACAAAACAAATGTCATGTAGAATGAATTTATTTATAGGACTACATCATGTGATACAACAATTCATATCGCATAATCATTATGGAACTATTGACTATCCCATAGAGTACTTATGAATCTTAACGTTTAACCATTAAGATATAAATGCACCTATTTACTTTGCATGATCATGTGAGTGTCATAGATGACAACACTCTTGTTCACAAATGTATGTATGAATATTTTTAGTACCTAAACTATTACAACCCTATTCTAATAATAACACCATATTTGTGCAAGTATACTATACTATATACTGTAGGAATTCTATACATAAAATCCGTGTTAGTATACTCTACTATATACTATAGGAATTCTATACATAAATCGAACCATATAATAAGTATTTTATTTAACATACAATTCACAGATCTTACTTATGGACTAACTGCACTATTACATAATAATGATAACATAATTCCTGTAAGATTTATGTCTTTAGAACTCATACTGTTATTAAATGATTGCACCCATAAACTTTAGGAACATGCAAATCTTGAATGATTGCACCCATTGATTATTAAGTAGGCTAAGATGTCTATAATTTGGATATTTCTAAGGTTGATATGAACACAAAGCTAAATGAAATCTATCAAAAAATTATAAATCCATGAAGATAGCTTACTTGCTTTTTAGGGCCCTAGGAACATGCAAATCTTGAATGATTGCACCCATTGATTATTAAGTAGTCTAAGATGTCTATAATTTGGATATTTCTAAGGTCGATATGAACACAAAGATAAATGAAATTTCTCATCTTGACCACCAAGTGTGTGGTTCTTATTGAGGACATTGATTGCTCACTCTATTTCTCAAACCAAGAATAAAAGTGTGATAGAGTGGATGTTAGAGCATAGTACTTTTGCATAGATATAAGGATAAGATGAATTATATTACCTTCTCCATATATTACTTAAGAATCCCACCAAGGCATGATCCAGGTGGATATTGGTGGCCACCCACCTATTCCAACTAGCTCCTTTTGAAAGTTTTAATTCAACACGTTCTTTTTTAATTATTTGTAATTGTGGGTTCTACAATTTCAGGGTTGTTTGAATCCCTAAACAAATTCCATATGGAGATTGGTGGCCAGTCACCTAATCCAACTCGTTTATTTTGGAAGATTTCATGTCAGTACATCTTTCTATACTTCTAAGGTCATTTTGGGGCATTAAAAAATGTTTTTTTTTCTTGCCACAATCAAACTGTAGACGTAGTCAAAGTTTGATGGTGTAATTTTTAGTTCTTGAAAAGACCTTTCCAACATGTTATCACGTGCCTAAAACAAAGGTCTTATGAAAAATTTACGACCCCGAGAAGTTTAGGTACCAACTTACCCATCAAGGCCCACATAACTTTCGGTGTTTCATCTCCTAGGGTTAGGATTTTGGATGTATAGGTTTTTGGCATTCATGAGTAATGTTAGAAAGGACTCTTGAGCCTCATTGTAATCATTCATCTCATACGGAGGCACATAATAGATACATACCTTCTCAGTGATAGCTACCACCATTTGAGGAAGTTGATTTCAGTTCTACAGTTTTACAGTTTCAGCCTATTTCACTTGTTCAAAAGAAGTTATTGTTCACTAGATATTTGTTATTGTTCTCTGTATTTCTATGTTATTGTATTCATTATGTTATTCATTTTGTTCTGCTCATAAATCTAGATCAATGGTATTAGTGTAGTTTTCTCTTCATTTATTTTTTTTCGTGCATGTTCCCGACAAGATTTGGGTACAAGAAGTTGGGACTCGAACCAGTCGAGCCTTTGCAAGATCGGTCATGCTGAGCCTGACAATAACCCATAGGGGATGGAAAAAAATATGATGGAGCATGAGATTCTTTTAAAATAATGCTCAAGTAATCTCTTGCATGACAAAGCAACGAAGTGATGGACAAATTTGCACAGATCCTTCGACGACTGCCAATAGGAGACACATCTTCACCAAGCGGCCATGCAACCCCCTTCAAGGTACAAGTAAATTTTGATATTCCATTATTTGAAGGACTGATAGATGCGGATTTTGTATATAAATGGTTGAATCTCCTCGAAGGGTATTTTTCGGTCCACAATTTTTTCGATAGGGAAAATATTAGTTCTGCACACCTCAACATTGTCTCCCATGTTAATGACGGGTGGGATACTTACTCGGAGAAAAGGTCCATAGAAGAATCTGCAATATTTGTTGTCACCGCCACATGGGATTCCTTCAGGGAATCCATTAAATAATAGTACTACCATATTGGAAGCTACGATGACCAGTACACAAGATGGACCAACCCGCGTCAAGAAAGGGACCAGACAATACCATATTTCACCAATATTTTCCATACCCTATGTACCAAATTAGGTATCAAAGACTCTAAATGATATCTGGTTCTCAAATACCATGGATGTCTGCATAGACATATTAAAACAAAAATAGATGTTTTGGACACCACATCATTGGGTACGGCTTATAGAGATGTTGTCAAGATCGAGTAGAAATTTAAGGAGAAGAGGCGAGAGCTTGGATATACAAAATCCTCACAGTCGAAGTAGGGAAAAGGTGGCCCCAACCCAGAAAACAAGGGATAGAGAAAATATGGCAACTCTTAGGACAACTAGTCCAAGCTGCAACACAAGAAGGGTAATGAGAAGTCGAAGAAAGACAAGGGAAAGTGGTGTGAATACAATAAAATACTTTACCACAACACCGAAGAATGTTGCTCCAAGCAGTCGTTGGTGGTCGAGCCGAAATATTTTGAGTCAGAGGTAGATTCTAACTCCAAATCAAATCCAGAAGGAGGGAAGTGGATTATCGATGTTGAACCCAGTGCCACTATTGCTATGACCAAATTCCATACAAGTCAACCAGAAGAACTGGAGGAAGGGGAATGCCTCTTTCACCTAAAGATGTGGGTAAAGGGGCCTCCACTTAATTTCATTGTCGATAGCGACAGTCAGAAGAAATTGATCTCAGGATAGGTCATCAAGTGATTAGATCTGTCAATGACACCACACCCGTAACCCTACACCATCGTCTAACTTATCTAAGGAAAAGATCTCAGCATCACCCAATAGTGTCATCTACCCTACGTCATCAATCCCTTCAAAGATGAGGTATTGTGTGGTATTGCTCCCCTTGAAGTTTGTGATGTTCTTTTACGATAGCCATATTTGTGGAAGCAACATGTTGTTTATGAGTCTAGACCCCACAGTGTTATTATCACTTTGGATAGACAATTGTACAGGATACCAGAGGTAGCGGCCCCTACCTCTATTTCTTTAATCTCTCATAAGCAATGTAGTAAGGTCATTTCACAGACTGGAAATTTTATCTTCTTTGTGATCCATTTTCATGGTAAGAAAAATGTTTCTCCCACATCCATGACCTCTACACATAGCCTATCTTTGCAGCAGAAGCAGGTGAAAGGAATCATGGAAGAGTATAGAGAAATCTTCTCCTCACCAACTGGGTTATCGATGCATTTCCAAGTCAACCATCCAATTGATCTAACCCCTAGAGAACCTCTTCCTAATGGACCAATTTATCATTGCTCGCTGATGGAAAATAATGAAGTCAAGCATCAGATCCAATAGATTATTCAAAAAGGGCACATTAGACCCAAATCCCCCCTTTGTGGAAGATCGATTATACTGGTGTAGAAGAAATACAGGACCTGGTGTCTCTCCATTGATTACACAACATTAAACAAAATCCCAATCATGAATCCATACCCAATTCCCCGAATTGATGGCCTTCTTGACCAACTCAAGGGGGCCAAATTATTCAACAATATTGACCTAAAGTCTGGTTACCACTAGGTTACCATCGAACCGACTCATGTATGGAAGACAACTTTCAACGATTACAAGAGTTATTGGTTATGGAAAAGTCTTTCATTTCCTAATTTTGGTGCTTAAATAAACTATATGTGCTTTCTCCCTACAACTTGAATTTAAGAAAAGTAGTATTTGGAGATCACGTTGTAAGTGCCTAAAGCATATCTCTTTATATTTTAGTGTCAAAGTTTAATTTTTTACCTCATCAATCAAAATTTATTAGATTTTGCTCAATGCTCATGAAGAAAAAATATTTTTTCTTTTTAACATGCCAAAAGGTAAATTATATTGAAAATCAAATTTTTATTTTCTAAAGGTTTTATATTTTTATTTTGTACGAGGTATAGCTCACAAACTTCGTGTCTAAATTGTTTAGTTTTCATTAAATGTTGTGAGTGATCCTTGTCAATACATATAGTGATGGGCTATAAGTATTGTCCCAAGAAGAGTTGGTAGTAAATTGGTTGGATGCCAAGGACATCACCCGAGATTGTGTCTTCAAGTTCATTAGTTTCATTAGAAATGAGTAATCTTCCAACTTTTAAATATTTTTTCTTGAAATTTTTTATTTTCATGTCTAAGATGAATTTCAATATTTTTTCCAATAAGGTGTGTGACAAGTGCAAGCGTTGAAAGTGGAAGAGTACACTAGGGTTTGAAGACTACGTTGAGACTCTTAAGATTTACATAAATAAATATTATATAAAGTTATCCATCTAAAACCCTCAATCAATTGTTCAATTTTTTGAGTTCTTAGTTTAATACTCATAGCCAATTTCAATTGTGTTACGGTCCTACCCTAACCTCCCTAGTTTAAGCTACCTAAGAGTTACTTGTTTGTTTTATGTGGCCATGTTCTTTGAATAAGGTACATTCAATAATAGTGAATAGTTATTTAATATAAAAGGGTCCACTTTATAAGGCAAGTTAATTGTTGTATTTGGTCATCATCTTTGAAAAGTTGTTAGTGAATAGTGAAGAGACTACAAGTAGTTCAAGTTTTTCTTATGCAAAAGTCATTTAAAGAGATAGGAGAATTTGGAATGTGTGTCTTGTGTTGTCTATTTGGAGCTCTACTTGTGGAAGGTCACCCCACCTTAATAGGCAAGTGAACATTTTATTTTGGTGATGAGTACCAATGGAAAAACTTGCTATTGTCAACAACACTAAATGAGCAAGTTAATGATCTTGCCAAAATAAGCTTGAACAATCCTTTCACCATTGGGATGAAAGAGAGAAATTTTCTCTCTCTCTTTTTTCTTAAAGGTAAGACAAAATTATCTTTTGGTATTTCCATATAAGTTAGTTCAGATTTACATTAAGGGTGAATCCATTATTCATTAATTATACAGTCTCCTTACAAATTTACTAGAAAACATTAGTACATGTGGGTGGAACAAGGTTCTTATGGGTAGTCTTCATAGGTTTTATGGGTTGTAAATAAAGGGTTTTTAGGATGTAGATTAGGGTTTTGGAGAACATATTGTGCAGTTATGTGCGTGGTAAATCCCAGGTTTCAGTTTTGAAACTAGGATTTGATACCATATGTAAGGCCCTCATTTCAAGGCCTCAATAAAATAATAAATAATTCCTTATCTCCTATTGAATAACTGCAATAATGTTTAGAATTTTATTTTATGATTTTCTTTATACTAGGAATAAATTCGTAAATAGACATAATAAAAATTTAGACAATATAATAACACCAAAAACATATTAACAACAATAAATACATACCTTGCCCTGCAGGTTGGTTGATTCAATCTGGTTTTTGTTTGTTTATGTTCTTTCCCAAACTGCCGAAATTGAATATTAACCTCCTAGCCAACTAGGAACAGCCTCTCCAGCTCCCTATCTCTAGCTCTAGGAATCCTTGCAATTTCCTAGCCACTGAGACCAAATTTGCAACAATAGTGTCGTGTGAGAGTTCACCATAACAATATGTTCTTCCAATTTTCCTCCTCCTCTTCCACCTCTTGCTAAATTTTACAAAACAAAAATGAGACACTTCTCCAAGTCCCTTTCTCTCTTCCTTATCCTCCCCTCTCATTCAATTCCCAAATACCTTATCCCCATCATTAACTCCCCAAGAACCTTATAAAATTGATTCACCTGCCTTTTAATAATAAAATAATAAAATACTTATTGATTTTATTTAAATAATTAATTAAATTTCAATTAACAACTATGAAAATTAAATAATCAAATTGCATTGTTACAACTTCCCTTACCTCGAAGCCACTATTTGATGACCCCTTATGTATGACAGTACTAGATGAATTCCCTAAACAGGTGACTAGATCAGGCTCTAAGGTCACGAGCATTGCTAAGATATTGATGGGTGTCAGGAAATATGTTGTTGAAAACATTAATAAAATACTTGACATAATCATGGAGGCTTTGGATATTTCCATAAGAGCCTTGTAGAAATATTTTCAAACTCATGAGCATTTTTATAAAAATGAATTAAGTATTTTAGTTGCAAAGATATCAAGTATGGATGAGATTTAGAGATGGAAGAAGGATCTCCCCTCTAAAAATATATTAAATCAAATATAGGTTTGTAGGCTTGGAAGGATAGATACCCTTCAACAATTGAGTGCCACCTGCGATGATCTTGAAAAAAAAATAATTTCATTGTTTATGAGGGTAACATATATCATCAACTCAAAGGCCCACCTTCGATATCAGATTCCATACTATTAACAAGAGGTCAAATGAAATCCGAGTGAGGTATAATAATCATTTCATGTGAAACATAATTTGATGAACTCATGGATTTTTCAAAGGAAGAAATCCAACGTTGGATGGTCAGTTTCATGAAAGATAATGAAGACCAATCGTCCATTGTGTTGGCTATCGGAAGTCACCCCTGGATTGCTATCAGGAGCAGAGCCCGACGCCCATCAGATTATTGTCACGATTTGTTTAAAGGGTGATCAAATGGAGGAAAACTCAAAACAGCATCGTATCAACTCAGAAACTAGACTAGGCATGCATGAACGAGTGAGGTCTTGATAAACTCCAAACAGTGAGTCGTAGTAAAAGGGTGAGCAGGTTGAAGACTTATGCAAGAAGGGTGCAGAGGTCTATAATCAACATCCGGTTCATCACAGACTGAAGAAGAGAGCATTCAAATACAAAGTCCCTTTATATTCAAACACTGAAAACCAGAGAATACAAAAATACCATGATAAATCCTTTATCCTAACATAACTGCAACAATCCACGTGAATCCTTCACTGTGGACACTCCGGCATGAGATGAAACAAAGATGGAAAAGAGAAGAATTGTTTGTTATAAACAAAGAAGTCTCAAACATAGAGGCATAACCAGGAAACCAGAATATCGCTGAAACTTTAAGTCGGGAGCTTAGCTCTACCATCGATAGATACAAAAATGGCAAAAATGCCTACATATACTCAAAACAACAACATCAGCGGAACCAAGAAACTACATTGAAAGCTTTGCGTCTGCATGGCTTCTGACACTCTACAACCGCAGTCTTTGACTAATCGTGCAACTTGTGGCAGACGCGATAGATCTTCTGACAGTTACATCGGTGAAACAACGTGCCTTTAATTCATTGCAGGATGTCCCCATAATGGCAGAGACGATGTCTAACCACTACCAACCGCTTCAATAACTGCTTCCTGGGATTAAGAACGGCCCAGCCAACTCAGCACTTCGGGATCTGGATGACTTCTCGCGCTGCCACCTGGAATACCTGAATAGCTTGAGGAATAGGTATGGAGGCCAACGCGGAGGGTGAGGCGCATATGGGAGAAGTGACGAGATGAGAGAAAGATGACATAGGACATCAGATGGAGAAAAAGGGGGGAAGAATACGGGAGGATTCGCCTTTGGGTGCGAGGCTGACGCGGAGAAGAAAGGATACGTGGAGAGTGATAAATGGACGATGAGATGAGGGACAGGCCATCTGGAGGTGTGAGAGAGAGGTGAACGGTGACACATGGCGGCGAAGGAAAGGCGGGTAGAAAGATGACATGGTGGGAGGCGGGCCCATACTGATTAAGGACAGGGCAGCTGAGAAGGTCGGGACCGCGCCTGAGCCATTGATCTGGGCTCCTCGATCACGGCCGTCGAAAACTGCATCTATGATTCTAGACCACCCCCCTCCGCTTAAAGGTAGAAGGG
>JASDQU010334447.1:2207-12646 GCA_032191745.1 Picea mariana
CTGACTAAACTTTGAGCATCTTAACCTCATCTAACGATCCTCCTTTGACATGAACAACCTAACACGATCCAACGGTCATTGGGATTTCGGCTGTTGTGGGATCTCATGAATCCTTGATCCAACGGCTGTGATCAAATCTTAGATCAATGGTCCAGATTTATTTAGGCATTTGAGAGTTTGGGTTATATGCTCCCATTTCCAAAATCTGTCGAAGTGAGATTCGTCGATTAAGCCTCGAGTAACTTAACCTTATCTAATGGACATTCTTAAACCTAGAATATTAAACAAGATCCAACGATTGTCGGGATTTCGGTTGTTTGGGATCTCGGGCCTTTGGACTTGCTTAACCTATCCTTCCACTTTATTCAATCAGACGACCTGTATAGTTCCTGAAATTTTCTTCAAATGACCATGATTTGCGCCTCCTTTACACAGGTTTTCTCTGTGAACTGATGGTCAGACATACATCCAAAATTTGGGTGTTCGGTCCAGTAGCTTGATTATGAAAGGGTTCCACCTATCCAATTTATTCCTGAAATTTGTTCTCTTGCACGATTAAAAAAGGCTATCTCTTCTAAGCTTGGACATGGTACCTGTAACAAGATTTATTGATCTTTGACAGTGATTGAAGATTGACCTCGGTGAATTCAAAAGTCGTTTATGAAACCTTGGGATTTTGGGGCCTGTCTACGCACTGCTAGAGTTTTAATTGTTAGATGGATTAGATATTTATCTACTTGACTGAACCTGTAGAACTGTCACACTTTTACCAGGTAAACTTACAGTGTTGAGACTGTCATAACAAGAGATTTCTTATTGAATGATCTCGGGTTTTTACTATAGGTTCTGTCTAGATTAATGAAAATTCTTTCTATTCTTTAATTTGAATAAAATGATGAATTATTGTAATAGCACGCTTTCGGTGTAATGAAGTGGTGATATGTTTCTAGAGTTCTGCGTTGAAAAAAGGTAGTTAAGAATGCTGGAATTTATATTGAATTTTAGAATGAATTTAAAATATGGGAATTAGACACTTCCTTGTTCCTTAGAATAGTCGCCAGTCTTGAGACCTTAAATGGTCAAGACCAATCAGACAAATCCTAGACTTGAGCGTTGATTATGTGTCTTAGAAGTCCTAACCTTGCATAATAGGTTGGGTGGGTAGTTGTATTTTACTTTACGTGAAGTGACAGATTCCTTCATGCTTTAAGCAATGTCTAAATCTAGTTTTGCAAATGGAATGAAATAATTAGAATGTGAATTCCTGATGTATGTTACTGTAATGTTTCTCCTGACCTAATGATGTTTATTAATGTTTCAAAAAATAAATTCATACTCTTATCAATTAATTATATGACGTAACAGAGAGATTGTTACATATGGTATCAGAGCGGGTTCAACCCTGCGACATTGGACCATTACGCCTTCCACTGTATTAAATTTATGATTGAAATTAGTGTCTCTAATTAAAATTGAAAATTCATCCATGCAGGTAATCATGGGTAGAGGATTCCATGGAGGTAGATGATGAGGTTCTAGGGGAAGATGTGCGACGCCTCCAGTAGCATCCACGCTAGAGGGGTCTAATCCCTAAGGAGAAGAACAAGTCCTTGAGCAGGAGCAGGTTGCTGTGGGGGATGTGGTTGGTTTGATAAGGTCCTTTCAGAGGATGTCAGAGGCCTTGATTAATTGAATAGATAGAGATGAGGCTAGAGAATTTGTACCCAATGAGGGTTCACAATGCGCTCTAGTTGGTAGTGGTAGCATTCACAGAGAACTCGAGAAGGTGAAGTTTCACGAGTTCATGGGTGCCATGGATGGCTTAGCCGCTGAGGCATGGTTGGAGAACATGGCAATGTGCTTTTCATTTTGTGACTACACCTCCAACATGAAAGTCCTCATGGTGGTCTTTTAGCTGAAGGGGAGTGCTCTTCTATGGTGGAAGACGCTTCTACCTCAAGTAAACATGGCCGTCTAACACATGTGATGGGAACTATTCGAGGAATGGTTCCGAGAGAGGTATTTTTCATAGGAATTCATTGAGCATCATCTCAATGAGTTCAATGCCTTATGACAAGGTGGTCGTACGGTGTAGGAGGATGAGGCCAGATTTATGGAGCTACTTAGGTATGCTCCACATCTGAACACGGAGAAGCTAAAGGTCAACAAGTTTTTGTTTGGCCTTAACTTAAATATCTGTGCGAATGTGAGGATCCTAATGCCTCAGACGTTGCACGATGTAGTTCAGAAGGCCCTCATAGCTGAGGAAGAGATGACCAGTAGGGGTTAGGGTAGGAATCCTGCAAGACCGACTAGACAGATGACTTCAGGAGTGCAAGAACATCAGACTCCAGCTAGACAGGCATAAGGAAATCAGGATATGCCTAGAGGACCTATGTTCACGACACCACAACGACTGACTCCTCAACAGAGGACTCCCTATAGAGGACCACCACATCAGTAGCAACATTTTCACCCACAACAATAGCAGTTTAGGCCTGTTTAACAAAATAGACTAGAATCTCAGACTAGTAGGCCAACAACTTCTACTTCGAGGACCAGGAGTACTGGACCAAAGATTGGATGTTGGACATGTGGTGAGATACATTACTAGTGAGACTGTCCTATTGAGAAGGCTAGAGTGGTCAGATCAACATGACACACTACAATTGGAGATTTGGGCAAGGCCCACATGATTCATGCAATGATGAATAACCGCCAGGTCGAGCACCAGTCTACTGTGCTCGAGACGTCAGGTACAATCGCCGACCAAACTTTTAGTATTTTGATAGATCTAGGTGCTACAAATAACTTTATTTCTAGCGCAATGCTAAAGCGAATTAAGGTAAAGGAAATCGATCAGGACAAGTTTAGATACATAGAAATGGCATCGAGTGCCAAACAGAAGGTTGGAGGAAAGGTTACGGACAGTAGCATTAACTTGGGAGAATTTTTAACGAAGGCCAACCTATATGTCACGATCTTAGGATCTTATGACAGAGTGATTGATATGGACTAGCTGGAATTGCATGATGCGATACTTAACTGTAAGACAAAATGGTCAAGTTTGACAGATGACTTGGGACGAAGTAGAGTGATTGTAGGAAGGAACCAAGGGGTGTCCTTGAGATTCATTTATTCTCTACAACTACAGAAGAGTATGCGGAAGGGATGTAATTTATACTCAATCTTATCACTTAACGAAAATGGCGAGGCGGAAGGATTAAAAAACTTTCCAGTAGTATGAGAGTTTGCATACGTATTTCCAGAAGAGTTACCAGGTTTTCCACTCGAAAGAGAGTTGGAGTTTACAATCGAATTGAAACCTGGAACTGAACCGATAGCAAGAACGGCATATCGGATGTCAATGCCTAAGTTACAGGAGCTGAAAATGCAATTGAATGAATTGTTGGACTTGGGACTTATACATCCAAGTGTGTCACCTTGGGGTGCGCCAATTATTTTTGTGAGAAAGAAGGATGGATCATAGAGGATTTGTATTGACTACCGTCAATTAAAAAAAGCGACGATCAAGAACCAATATCCATTGCCAAGAATAAATGATTTATTTGATCAGATGAAGGGAGCGACTGTGTTTTCAAAGATTGACTTGAGATCAGGATATCACCAGTTACAAATTAAAGAGAAAGATATTCCTTAAACAACATTTAAGATGAGGTTCAGACACTATGAGTTTACAGTTCTACCATTTGGACTGAAAAACACCCTGGGGGTATTCATGAGTTTGATGAATGGGGTGTTCCGCAAATACTTGGACAAGTTTGTTTAAGTGTTTATTGATGACATATTGATTTATTCTTAGACGAAGGAAAATCATTACGAACATTTAAGATTGGTACTACAATGTCTACGAGAAAACAAATTATATGGGAAACTGTCGAAGTGTTCTCTTTTCCAATCAAGGATTCATTACTTAGGGAATATCATATCGGGTGAAGATATAATTGTGGATCCAATGAAGGTAGAAGCCATTATGGAATGGCCTGCATCGAAAAACGTACAAGAAGTACGCAACTTTATGGGTTTAGCAGGATATTACTAATGGTTCGTCGAAGGTTTTTCGAAGATAGCGAATCTGATCACGGAATTGCAGAAGAAAAACAAGAAGTTTTTATGGATCGAAAAATGCATGGAATCATTTCAAAGGATCAAGGAGTTGTTAATGACAATGCCGATACTAAAAGTACCCGACATGGACAAATAATTTTTGGTATGCACGGACGCATCCAAGGAAGGTTTATGCGGAGTATTGATGCAAGACGGTCGAGTGATCACTTACATTTCAAGGAAATTGAGAAAGCATGAGGAGAACTACGCAACACATGACTTAGAGTTATTGGAAATTGTATATGCCTTGAGAGTTTGGAGACACTATCTCATTGGATGAAAATTCAAATTAAAGACATATCATTGTGGATTGCAACACATATTTATGCAGAGTGACTTGAACACACGACAGAGGCGTTGGTAAAAACTACCTAGCAAATACGACTTCGAGATTTCTTACATAAAAGGTATGATGAATAGAGTGGCAGATGCGTTGAGTCAGAGACCATGCATATTCTCGGTAATAACCCTTGAGACAAATCTTTGAGAAAAGATTCTAACTATACAAATTGACGATGACTGGTACAAGGAGGTTAAGGAAAGTATTGGACAAGACACCATGATGGTACCAAAGTTCGAAGGTTATACATTGGACAATGGCAGATTGATGAGGTATAATAACAGGATTTATGTACCGCCTAACGAAGAATTAAGAAGTTTATCTTAAGTGAAGCACATTGCGCAGTGTACATGGCTCATTCGAGAGTCACGAAGATGAAGTCAGACCTTAAGCCTTTATTCTTTTGGAAGGGAATGAAAGCAGACATAGTTAGTTACGTGGAACGATGTATAGAATGTCAGCAAGTGAAAGCTGAACGTAGACATCTGACAGGATTATTACAGCCTCACGTTATTCTAGAATCGAAATGGGAGGTCATTTAGATGGAATTTATTGCTGGATTTCCACTGACGACAAGGAGACATGAATCGATTTTTGTGGTAGTTGACACTCTGATGAAGATTGCAAACTTTATACCTATACATACGACATATCAGGCACCATACATAGCTAGATTTTTTGTCAGTGAGATTGTGAGATTACATGGCGTACCAAAAATGATCATATCTGATAGAGGATCGGTTTTTACAGGATGATTTTGGACCAGTTTCCAAGAGGCTTTGGGAACACAACTAAACTTTAGTACAACATATCACCCTGAGACAGACGTACAGACAGAAAGAACGAACCAAATTTTGGAAGATATGTTGCGTATGTATGTAATGGACGAACAAAAATGTTGGGAAGAGTTCTTGCCATTGGTAGAACTTGCATACAACTACAACTATCAAAGTGTCATTAAGATGACACCTTTTGAGTTTCTTTACAGGCGACCGTGTCGAACGCCATTGAGATGGGATTGACTTGAGGATAGGGTCTTGGTAGGACCATAAGTGATCCAAGAAATGGAAGAACAAATGCAATCAACAAGACAAAGGATTAAAGAAGCGCAAGATTAGTAGGAGAGTTATGCTGACATGCATCGCGTTGACCGTGGTTATGAAGTTGGTGACCGAGTTTTCTTGCGGGTGAAATCGCGCAAGAGTTCAATCAAGTTTGGAAAGGGTTCTAAACTCTCTCCTATATTTGTGGGACCTTTTGAAGTTGTGGAAAAGAAAGGACCCGTGGCTTATCCACTAGCCTTTCCTGATTATTTGAGGCGTATGCACAATGTTTTTCATGTATCTATTTTGAGACATTATGTTAGTGATCCTACACATGTGATTGACATGAGTTCTTTGCAAGTGTCGGACGAGGGTGCTCTCATGATGGAGCCAATCCAAATTTTGGACCATCACATTCAACAACTACGACATCAAATAGTCGATCAGGTCAAGGTCCAGTGGGACAATTATAGTCCACACTCGACTACCTCGGAGGACACATATGATATGTGCCAACAATTTCCTTAATTGTTTGATAGATTAGACATATAGATCTTGTTAGATACTTTTATTTATTGCATTTTATATACTGTACAACTTCGGAATGAAGTTTAAAACAAGAGGGGGTGTATGTAACATCCCGCTCTACTGAGCACATGTTATCGACTTATTCTTTGAGGACACTTGCGTGCAAGTGATCTGATTATAGTACAATGTTATTTGTTTCGACTATGGATTTTCATGATAATGTTGATGGGTTGTGATTTATTGTTACTTGATATATGTATTGACAAATGCTATTGATGAGTTTACCTGAGTGTGCAGGACACATGACAGATTATAGATTTTGATGGCATCAATGGACCTCCTTGGACTCCTAATTGAGTTAGGGAGTGGATTGTAATGGTTTGAGTATTTCATTTATGCATATGTTACATATGATTGATTATAGTATGATTTTGTATATGGATCATTGACAATGTTTCATCGATGGATGCAGGCTAATGAATGCTTTCTAATCTGAATCACATAAGGAGTAAAGGGGCCATGCACATAAACCAGATATTGAGGGAGAGGTGTGGCAGCGTCCTTGTCATAGCCTACTAGCACTCTCGTCGCGGCTCAAATTGTAGGTTAATGATTACCTAGTTCGAGAGGTCCACGATGTCGTGAGGGAAGACTCAGACAGTCGCTCATGAAGATTCTAAGGGGCGCGCAATAAGGCGGAGTCCTTATTCCTTAGAAGCCCTTAGTCTCTCACAAAGTCGCCTGAATGGAGTGATGACTTGAAGGGTTGGACAACTACCAAAAGTATACAAAAGGCAAGTGGCACCTTTGAAGCACAGGAGTGGGTCTTGAAGGGAACATCATGTAATTTAAAAAGAAACTTGAGTCAACAAATATAGGTGGCCTAGAAAATAATAAATTGATTTGACATTGTCAGATTTAAAATAATTAATTAATGAGTAATTTTATTAATTATAAATCCCCATAAAAGTCTAAGTTTAGTTAAGGGACTAAAATAAAATGTTAAACAAAATAAAAGGTTAGAGATAAATCAATCTAAAGAAAAAGTGAGATAAATCTAAAGATTTGGTATAATGCACATGTGTGCAAGAAAATACTAAAACATAATTTTAAAATAAGAAAGAAATAAAGTATGAGAGAAAAGGGTACACATAGAATGGTATCTAGAGTCTGACTACCACTAGTCTAACTAGAAGAAGACTCATATTTTAACTCTAACTCAGATTTAGTAAGGAGTCGATCATTAAATGAGAATCTGGGGAATAAAGAGATAATTATGAGTGATTTAAGGAACACATTTTGGGAATGTGAGGGAAATTGAATTTTAATTAAAATAAAATATGTAATTACTGGTGCAACTTGGGGAGAGGGTGAATGATCCCATTTTATTTAATTAAAAATTAATTAATTTTGGACGTGGGCATGTGTCAGTGAGGAAATTCCTACAAAGAAAATGGTCTAAATGGGAAACAAGGGACACTGGTTGGGGGAAAGGTTATGCTGCCAAAACAATTTGACTGGTTTTAGTTGTGAGAGTTGGGATACCAAGATTGATCTAGAGTGGTGACTCTACCTTGCGAGGCAAGCTTGGAGCTAGAGTATTTCTGATTTGTGTGTGCTTGGCCTCTTTACGACTCACGGGGCTAAGGGGGAAGAAGAGTACCCCTAACGTTGGTGGGGAGGTACCGGTGAAGTCTTTGTGATTAGCAAGCGAAGGAAAGGAAGGAGCACAAGACCTTGAAGAAATCTTCATTCTGTAACATTCACTGGTTCTGGTACTTTTATATTCTGAATTTTATTCATAGTATTAGTGTAGTTGTATGTTAGAATGATAGAGCCACTGTAGAATCACTGGAAAGTATGAAGGCCAATGTCTAAAATTCCTGTCAAAGATTTGGTTCAGAGTTCATATTTATTTATTGTTGATGTCAAGCAGATGTTAACTATAGTGTTATATTTAGAAATTTGTTGTAATTCCGGATGTTGTTGTTTTCAAATTTGGGAAGGCTTGATCTTCCTTGTGAAATCCGATTTTGTTGTAAATGGTATATTCTCAAAAATGGTTTTTAATCTACATTGAAGTAGAATGATCAGAGTTTAGTTGAGAGCATTCAGATTTAAACTGTGCATTAATCGCTAGAAAACCCAGGAGTTCGTTCCATGATTTTGATGAGTTTTGTCAAATTCCTTTTAAATCTCCCAACCAATTCTTGCGATAAATTCTCTGTTGAAATGAATACTAGATCCGAAGTTGTGATTTCCCGTTTCAGATTAATGATATTGTTCTATCGGAAGGTGAACCCCCGATGAATTTCTGTTTAATCATAAATTATTGTTATCTCTGTGGAACTTTGGTTAATCTAAAGATTGTGGTAGCAAGGAACCTCTGTAAATTGTTTTAAATCCAAAGTTTTAGGATCAGGTGATACCAGTCTAAGGGTTTTCGGGAGTCTTCACTTACTTATATTCCAGGGCATTAACCCTTTTCCATAAAACAAGATTTTCAAGTGACCAGGAGCTAGAACCAAGTTCTTGTTCAATGAGCGCTATTCGAGGCTCCAGAACTCTGGTGCTCTGAAGGTTCTTAAACCCAATACTCCCTTCTCGCGGAGTGTTAACCAACCGAAGTCGGTCATAAGAAGAGTTGACTGGAAACTGTAAGTTAGTCCTTCCTACTGCCCTCCTTTCATTGACCTTTATCTGCCTAATCTAATGGCTGGCGGAGTTTCCCCTCACATGAGTTATACAGTGGAGATCCACTGCGGAACTCTGGAACTTCGGGGTTTCTCCTGCTTCACAGCCTGAGTCTGTTTCAACCAGACCAACGAACTGCCGAAGAGATCGTAGATCTAATGACTCACACTCCTAAGAATCAACGGTCTTCGTCTACTCCGGATTTCAGAACTCCAGGAGTTTCAACTTTTTGTAACCAATAACGTTTTCCCTCCGGAGTGTCGAACTACCGAAACCCACGAAGGATTGAGGCCTGAAGATCTACGGTCCTCGTTGTTCACTAGATCTACGAACCTTTTTTACTCCGGAAGTTTGGAACTTCGGGGCCTCCGTAATCCTTAAAAAATTACCTTGTAACCTTGCCGAAGTGTTGAACCCAAAATGACTAAGGGATCAACGGTCCCTATACCTTTCTCCGATCTACGGCTAGAAATCGATTTAGGTGGAGAACCATGTTTACTTGGATTCAAATCTCCCGTAGTGACATACTCCCAGAGTGACATGGTTGCTAATGTCATTGTCAACATGGCACCTGCTGAGTGGTTTCCATGTGTCACATTGATTCATAACCTTTGTACCTAAAGTTCCAACCAGACCTTGACACTTGTCACTATCTAATCATGCCATGTGTCCTTGTTGATGCAATCTTGCTGACATGGACTAGGTTGATATGGGATCTCCTGGTGTTGCCATGTGTCTTACTTCACGACTCCAGGGATTCGGCCTTCGGGGATTTTTACATGTGGTGGATTTCATTCGGCATCAGGACTTTGGGTTATACGTTCCCAATTCTCAAATCTGCAGAAGTGAGATTTGCCGACTAAAATTCGAGCATCTTAACCTCATCTAATGATCCTCCTTTGAAGTGAACAACCTAACATGATCCAACGGTCGTAGAGATTTCAGTTATTGTGGGATCTCATGAATCCTTGATCCAATGGCTGTGATCAGCTCTTAGATCAATGATCCATATTTATTTCTACGTTCGGGACTTTGGGTTATACACTCCCATTTCCAAAATCTGCTGAAGTGAGATTCGTCAATTAAGCCTCGAGTAACTTAACCTTATCTAACTAACATTCTTAAACCCGAAATCTTAAACAAGATCCAACAGTTGTCGAGATTTCGACTGTTCGGGATCTCGAGCCTTTAGAATTGCTTAACCTATCCTTCCACTTTATTCAATCGGACGACCTGTATAGTTCCCGAAATTTCCTTCAGACAACCACGATTTGTGCCTCCTTTACGTAGGTTTTCTCTGTGAACTGATGGTTAGACATACATCTGAAATTCAGGTGTTCGGTCCAGTAGCTTGATTCTGAAAGGGTTCCACTTGTCCAATTTATTCCTAAAATTTGTTCTCTTGCGTGATTTAAAAGCGCTATCTCTTCTGAGCTTGGACATGGTACCTGTAACAAGATTTATCGATCTTTGACAGTGATCGAAGATTGACCTCAGTGAATTCGGAAGTCATTTCTAAAACCTTGGGCTTTTGGGGCCTGTCTACGCACTGCTAGAGTTTTAATTGTTAGATGGATCAACTATTTATCTACTTGACTGTGTTAGAATATAGAAGATGGTGTGCTCGTTTTACCATTGACGATACCTTCGTCACCCAAACATAGGCCGAAGCCTCCCTCCGAGCACCTTAACCTTGACCTGAGAAT
>JASDQU010334448.1:0-12015 GCA_032191745.1 Picea mariana
CAGCTGGATTATCCCAGCTCACTGGAGTGTTTCACTTTCTTCCATAAAGTGCTTCGAATGGGCTCATCTTCAATGATGCATGATACCCATTATTGTAGGCAAATTCTACCAAATACAGGTAGTCTTCCCACCTTGATGGTTTGTCCATCACATACATTCTCAGTATGTCTTCTATTACCATGTTCACTCTCTCTGTTTGACCATCAGACTCAGGATGATACACTGTACTAAAGTTCAAATTCGTTTCGAATCCCTTGAACAGTCCTTTCCAGAATTTCGAGGTGAATTTCGGCTCCCTATCAGACACAATTGTCTTAGGAATTCTGTGCAAGTGTGCAACTTCTTTTAAAAAGATATCAACAACATCAGCTGCCCTATGGGTGGTTTTCAGTGGAATAAAATGGGGCGGCTTTAGTAATCTTGTCCACCACCACCATGATTGAATCATGCTGCTTGTTGGTTCTAGGTAGTTCGATGATAAAATCCATTGTTACCACGTTCCATTTCCACTCAGGAATGGGTAAAGGATACAACAACCCTGCTGGGTGTCTATGCTCAGCCTTAACCTTCTGGCACTCCATACATCTGGCGATGTATTAAGCAATTTATTTCTTCATACCTGGCCAAAAATAATGGCTTTTGACTGCTGCCAAAGTCTTCTGATATCCAGGATGTCCACCATAAGCCATGTTATGCATCTCCTTTAGAATTGCCAACTTCAATTCTCGGACATTGGGTACATACACTCTGTTTTTATACAGAAGTAAACCATTAGTTCCCAAGGTGTAACTTTCCTTGGTCTGTGGTCTCTCGCGCTGTTGTAGCTTTGCTACAAGACTTTTGTACTGCAAATCAGTATTTGCAGCTTCCAAAATTCTGTCTTTCATCCGAGTCCTATACATGCTAATGGCTGTAGCATGTAATTTGTGCACTTTTCTGCTGAGTGCATCAACCACCTTATTTTCTTTCCCTTTGATATGCTTGATATCAAAGTCATATTTGCACAGAAACTCCATCCATTTGGTTTGCCTCGCATTTAAAGTCGACTGATCAAATAAATACTTCAGGCCATTGTGGTCTGTTCTTAATTTGAATCTCCTTCCCATGAGGTAATGTCTCCATTTCCTCAAGGCGTAGATGATTGCTACTAGCTCTAAATTGTGAGTGGCATAATTTCTTTCATGCTCTTTTAGCTTTCGAGACTCATAACAAATTACAAATCCCTCTTGGTTGAGAACTCCTCCCAGCCCCTCCTTACATGCATCTATGCACACTACGTAATCTTTATTTGGATCTGCAATCTTCAGGATTGGAGCACTGGTTAGTAGTTGCTTCAATCGCTGGAAGCTGCTCTCACATTCTTCAGTCCACTAGAACTTCTTCTCCTTCCTTTGCAAGGAAGTGATAGGGTGAGCTATCTTTGAGAATCTAGCTATAAACCTTATGTAGTAGCCTGCCAGACCCATAACAGATCTAACTTTTGCCACATTCCTTGGCAATGACCATTCTCAAATGGCCTCAACCTTTTCAGGATCCACTGCGATCCCTTCCTTTGATATAATGTGCCCCAAGTAATGAATCTTCCTTTGGTAAAATGAGCACTTGCTCAGTTTTGCGTACAACTGGTGTTCTCTCAACACCTACAGCACCATTCTCAGGTGTTGTTTATGTTCTTCCTCTGTCTTGGACTACACCAAGATATTGTCCAGGAATATTATGACAAACTTGTCCAAATAATCTCTGAACACTCCATTCATTAAGCACATGAAAACAACAGGTGCATTTGTCAGTCCAAACGGTACCACTGTGAATTCATAATGACCGTACCTTGTGAATTCATAAAGGTGGTCTTGCTAATGTCCTCATCATTTATTCTCACTTGGTGATATCCAGATCTGAGATCTATTTTTGAAAATATTTTTGCATCCTTCAACTGATCAAAAAGATCATCAATCCTTGGCAGAGGATACTTGTTCTTGACAGTGACCTTATTCAACTGCCGGAAATCAATGCACAGTCTCAATGTCCCATCTTTCTTCTTCATGAATAGTAATGGGGCTCCCCAAGGTGACACACTGGGGCGGATGTATCCCTTCTTTAGTAGCTCTTCGAGCTGCAATTGCAACTCTTTCAGCTCTGGCGTACTCATTCTATGAGGAGCCTTCGAAACTGGAGCTGCACCAGGCATCAAATTTATAGAAAAATCGATGTCCCTCTTCGGAGCTAGTCCAGGTACCTCCTGAAATACATCCTTGAACTCTTTGAGTACCTCATGATCTTCCATATTCGAGACTACATCTCGGGATGCTTCTTCCACCCGAGCTGCATATAATTGACAACCTTTCCAATAAAATTTCTTCAACTGCATGGCTGAGATTTCCCTAACAGCCACGGCTCTGGGAATTCCTTGGACTGTTACCGGATTTCCCTCTTCATTCAGGTAGGTAAACCTCTTGTTACGACAATCCAGAAGGGCATGGTGCTAGTCCTTTCAGTCCATCCCAATTAATCAATCGTATGAGCCTAAAGGAAAAATGTTCAATTCATCCTTAGTGTTCATTCCTTTCATGTCCACTGAACAGGACTTAACCAATTCAGTGACCTTCCTCTTGGTCCCTGTGGCCAACTTCACTAACCAAGACTTTTCATGTTTGCTTCTTGTTAAATGCAAACTTTCCACCACTCTAGGATCTATATAACTATGGCTAGCCCTTGAATCAATTAAAATAACTAGTGGTCAGTTGTTGATCGTACCTTCCACTTCAATCATGTGTGATTAAAATTCTGCTTGTTTGTTGTCCAGGGCTGCGTAGATCCTCAACATTCTGCTGCCCATATCCTCCACTATTTCAGATTGCTGAACAATATGGACAATTCTTTCTTTGTCTTTTCTATGGGGGCAGTCTCTGTACTTATGATTCCCTTTACAACCCCAACACTCCATAGGTGGAGACCTTGGAACATGCTCACTCCCTTCAAATTTGCTGGGGTCTCTAAAAGATGACTGTCCCCAAGGGTTGTTCTTGAAAAAGGGTGGCCTGTTTCCCTTCTGCCTCTGTTCTTTATTAAACCTCTTCTGGTCATCCCAAGCCTTCCGAAAGGTAGGATTTTCTCTTTGTTGTTCGTATAAGCATTTCTCCCTTCTTATTGTTTCTTCCATAGTCTTAGGATCATCATATTGAATCTTGTTACCAATGTGTTGACGGGCGAAATCGACCGTCATTCAACTGAGAGAGTGGAATCGGTCCGTGGTTGTCTAATAACCCAATCCGTTTGGAATGAAACACCCTGACGGGTTTAGCGGCTCCGTTAGCCGATCTAAGGTCCTAAGAAAACAAAAAGAAAACTAATCTAAACTAACTAATCTAACTAAAACTAAATAAGACAAACTAAACTAACTAAATATGAACTAACTAAAACTAAATGCAAACTAAACTAAAACTAAATATTAAATCAAACTAAACTAATCTAATTTATTAACTGAAATATAACTTATTCACAAAATATACAATATCTACAAAATACAGATTTAAATAAAACCTGGAAAACTCATTTACTTTTTTCCCTAAGACAGAGAAAGATATTTTTGTTGATTTTATGATTTTATGAACAAGAAATAAAACTTACTGAAACTAAACAATCTAATATACTAACTACACATATATCTAACAAAAATACTAACAAATATACTAAACAAATAAACAACAAACAGACTTGGAAACGCTCCAGATTTGTCCTGTGTATGATGACTTCGAAGCTGGTCAGAGGAAGAAAAATCGCACCGGATGATCCAAAAGCTTCTCATAAACGATAAGCTACAATGCTCTTTCAGTTGTTTATAGGACAAACAAGACATAAAAAATCATAACAATTATATGATTTATAAATCTCTGCAATAAGGGAAACCTGTTATGCAAAAACTTATACTTAATAATTCAATTTATGAAGAAGAGAAATCCGTCGTTCACAAACTGAATCAAACAATTGCTATGTTTTTTATACACTTGGAAGAAATCAGATATGGATTATATTGATCAAATTATATCATTTACAAAAGGCTAAGATAGCTAAAGTAGTCATTAACCAAATGCAAATAGATATTATGAAACACATAAACATGAAACACAATATTGATATTATGAAAAGCTAAAGCTATAACAGAACATCAATTCTGTCTCAGTCTGTATTAAAATTCCATATCCTTGTTCTCCCACGAATGAGGATGGTGCTATTACAAAAAGAATGAGTATTTATAAGTTTTTCCACAGGGTAAAACCTCCCTGTGGAAAGTATGAAACTGTTTACATAATCTGGGAAAATATTCCCAAGATAAACTAAACTAGGAAACTAAAATGAAACTACAACATGCAGATATCCTCTAAACTGTCCATCAAATCCCATGTAATTTGAATTCGCCTGAAAAGGATCCAAAATAGACAAGTTAGAAGATTCTTTTACCAATAAAATGATAAAAATTAAATTCTATAGACTGGCTACAAAATCATCTGATTCTGTAGCTAGTCTAAAATAAGATACAGAATCAGAATTGAAATTAAATGAAATCTTTTAAGAAATTCCACTCAATTTACATCCAACAATCATTTGAAAATGAATCATGAATTGAAATTGATATTCTAAACAGGATCCACATCATTAACCGAGTACAGAGATAGCAATACTCTGTTTCGATTATAGTCATAAATTGGGTAGACAGAATTAAAACCAAATAGTTTTGAAAATCGTTTCATATCCAATTTGAAAGTAATGCAATCAAACAAATCGCAGGCAAACGTTGTGTTTTTCCAACAACAAAAGATATGATCAGATTGAAACAAAATCGTTTTAAAATTATTATAGCTGTCATAACATCAAACGATTCACGCCACAAGCAGATTAATTTAAACAGGTGCGAGAATCAACTCATATAAAATTTTAACTAGATCGATTTGACTTTGATCACAATCATAATAGAATCGACATAAGTAATAATTGGTTATTTCAAAATGGGAAAATAAACTTGATTGGTATTGAACGAAATCATTAATTTCAAACAAATCATGACTGAGTTTAACATAAAAATAAATCGTGAATCCGGGTATAACCAATCTTGTTCTATAAATCAAAATCAAACAGAGCATCCATTGCAATACGAATCCAACTCATAACATGGTCAAGCTAACAGTACTTCAATCAATGTGAATTAACCGGCTAGGGTTCAGCATAATCGTTAAGCATCAAATCCATCCCATGATTTGGGCGTGTTTTTACAGGCTTAAATAAAAAGCAATGTTTCCGAAGAAACAGAGTCACATTGGAAATGATTCGAGTTGTATTCCTGTTCTTTGAAGGTCATATGGCACAGCAAACCGTAACAATTAACCTCATCAAAATCATTGCCAATCATAGCGTATGAATTATAACAAAATCGAATCGAAATGTGATTGTATTCTAAATTGAGTATGAGAAACATTTCCTGTCTAGAATAGATACAAACAAATTCGATTGACAGCGAAGCATCCATTTTAACTCAAACAAACAAATCAAATCCACACTAAGATCAATCAAATCAATGAAAATCTAAGAGAGACTAAAATGGGAATGATCCAATCGTATATCGAATCGAAATCTGTTTTTACTCAAAGTAAAGCTATATACAGAATACACGCAATGTAACAGAGCCATTCAATGATGTGAACAGAGCTGTTTGAAACTGAAATCAAATCGTTATATAAACCTATATTATTTACAAAAACAAATGATATCAAAACATACCTGTGTAGCAATGAGGCTGCTCAATTATGCCAGCTTGGAATTTACAACAACCGTGGCTGATTCCACATTTTTAAATAGGATGGAGTCGGTTGTCTTTTGTTTTTTATCCGTTGCTTGTAGCTTGATCTTTTGACTGGTTAGCACTGTAATCTGGTCCTCTAGTGACTGAATCTTTGGCTGGAGTATTGGAACATCATTATAATATCGCTCTAACCATGAATTGCATTGATCACAAGGTGACTGTGTGGGTTTAGACAGAGCAGGAGAGGGTTTGGGCAAATGACCGAGGGTTTCACAAGGCAACTTAATGCCTGGGTAGTTAGGGTCTCCCTTTAGGTAGGGGGGTAGGTTTGATACAAAATCATATGAGGGTTTGGCACACAAACCTTGCAAATAGGGGTATTCGCTAGCCAAGAAATGATCCACTTCCGAATCAGAGTCCTCACTCAACACGATAGGGTTTGGCTCGACATGCGGTTTTGGCTTGTTCCTTGCCATCCGTGAAATCAAACGTGCATTATTTTTCCCTTTGGCATTTGGAGTGAGGTTTGCCTTGGAATTTTTGCTCATAGGCTTAACAATATCAACACTCTTAGTCATAGTGTTGGGTAAGTCAATAGGAGGGTCGGCCGAGGGTTTAGGCAGAAGGACATGGTAGGGCACTAGGGGTACAATGTTGACCTCACTCACCATAGGTTTGTAGACTTATGTAGGGTTTGGATCCTCGAAACCATTCTGAGCAATGAAATTGCTCCAACTATCCCCGTGCAGACTTAAATAATAGACAATGATAAGTTTAACAAGCCCATAATGAAAAAGGCTACTGTCAGCCCGGTGTCTTTTATACTTCTTCGACATTTTAAACAAGCTACGATGCAAATAATATGGCATATTGAGAGAGTATCCCATAAAAACCATAAGCAAATGCAGATGGTGGAGGAACACAAGTCTGTATCGACCTTCACAGGTCACAAACTGCTTGATTATCATTAATAAATTGTGCCATCGTTGTTTAAGCATGGTCACGGGCATACCTCTATCATAGGAGGTGATTTTGCAAGATTGAAACAACAGTGTCCACAGCACTTCCTCGACCTTGCAATTCTTAAACCAACGTTGTCCTGAAGGAGCTAACCCCATAGCCGAGCTGATGAACTGTTCATCAATCTCTAACTGTACATCACCTACTTTGGCTTGACAGCCATCGAAGGTCATGGCAAACTGTCGAGCCACGCAAAGGTTAAAACCCTCGAAACGTTCCACGAAGGTAAGCCATCCACTGTCTGCCAAGTCTTGGCGGGCATTATCAAACATCAACAGGGTCTGGTTGCCATTGGGTTCAACTCGCACGACTAGTGCCATGGAGATGAATGCATGGTAAGGGGAGGGTTTGAATTCATCAACACACAGTAACAGAGCTACCCGAACCAACAGCAATGAATCAAGCCAAAAGGGGTAAGCATAAATGCACGCATGCGAAGGTGGTGGAGTCCGCCATGCATCATATTGATTATCCAAGTACAACCACCAATTTCATAGTTGTTTACTCTATAATAATAGCCCAGCCATTAAGCCATGCATACAACCAATGAAATGCAATGTGCATACCAATACGCGCTAGCACTATGCCATAGTGTTCAAAACATTCGACGTATAAATCAACACCAAAATCATTATGCGCTAATGTATATAATACATATAACCAAAAGTTCAATCAAGGTGCCCAAAGGTATTTGTATAGTCGACAAGCCAAGATTTATGAAAAGATTATCATAAGGATCATATCATATATATAAAAACAAAAATAAATCATACCCCTATGCATTTCATAGAATCAACAATTAGGCAAGTCATAAAATACAAATCCCAATGCTCAATGTCTTACAAATTCAATAAAATCAAGTTAAGCAATCAATATAAGAATGTCTAATAAGCATAGTTCGAAAATCCTTCTAGCCACATAACGATAAACAAAAGGTAAGTGCAGTAGGTATATCGATAAAAAGATCATGACAATTCAGATAGTGATCGAGATGTGACCTCGAAAGGAGAAGTTTTCACGCTTACAGTCGTGAAAACTTAACGAAGAGAAATGAGTAAATGTCGCAAAAAATGAAAGTGTCGTCTATTCAAAAGGTGCGATGAAAAACTTTATATTTGCAAGACATAGGTGTAGGCATCTTATAGGATCATAAGAAAAAATTGTATAGGCTGCCAACACAATGGAAGGTGGTAGTCCCACTCAGATACCTCTGAATTTCAACAGCCTCGTCTTTGATGAATGGAACATACTTCAGTAGTTCCAGAAAACTTCATTCATACTCATCAATGGTCATACATCCCAACTTGAGTTCGAAGAACTCCTTCATCTTTCTGTCATAGTATCTTTTGGTCAGGTATTTCTTCTCAAAATACCTCTTAAACTCCTTCCATGTGACCTCTTTCTCTCTGATGTGTTGCACCTGCACCAACTGNGGCAGAATAATTCTACAGTTGGAAGTATTTCTTTATACCCAACAACCATATTTCGACATCTTCTTCCTTCTTATGTTCACCATCGAACGTAGGCGGTTTAATATTGTTGATTTCCCATTTCAATTCATCCCTTCCATATTTTCGATGCTTTCTAGTAGGAGACAAGCTCGAACTACTGCGTGTTCCCCTACTAGAATGTCTTTGGGAGCGACTAAGATGTCGTCTACCACTCCTCGACCTCCTTTTCCTCTCGGGAGTCCTGACGCTTCTTGATATCCTTCTTCTCCCAGGGGTTCTGCGACTCTCCGTCTTACTTGAGTCTCTTCCCTTCTCAAGTTTCCTCTCTATTCTTTCTAGGCTCTTCAGAAATTTTAAGTTTAATACACCCTGTTGATCCCTGACTTTCATGAGCTTTCGGTTATCAGCTCGACGAGCCTGGACCTCTCTTTGCAATCCTTCAATGATTTTCATTGTGTGTCCTTCCTTATCCTTTTCTTTTCCGTGCCCATTGGAGTTCGATCCTTCCACTTCCACATCGACATCCTTTCCTTCCCATTCGTCTCCTGTTTCAGAGGCAATCTAGACCTTTTCCCATTCCATACTCGACGTTGGTTAACTAAGTTCTTGACCCTCGTTGAACTCTGCACATGCACTGTGCAATTCAATTCGAAGTTTGTCAGGCCATTAAAACTTCATGAAAAATCCACAACATTTATATACCAATACGAACAAGAACAAAAGGCATTTTGATTCAAATAAGTTTTCTGAGCTCTCATTTGACTCTGCAATTTTTGGGTCTTTGAAACTTTCGTTTTCGGCATTTCGAGACTTTCGAGTCTTCGGGTTTTCAGTACCTGGGACTTTGGGTTTTCAGCACCCGGGAGTTCATTTTGCAGTGACTCCCAACCTTTTATCATTTCAATTCCCAAATTTTGAAAAATCGGTTTCCTTATCCTCCGTGCCCACAACATAGTTGTCGTCCTTAAAATCCACTACGATTCTTCTGTCTTCGGAGATTTCGGGACTTCGGGACTTCGGGTTTTCGGTGCACGAGGCTTTCAGACTTGCTTTCCTTTCCAACCCCCAACTTCCAAAATTTCGATTTACTTTACCCTCCGAGCCCACATAGCACAGTGGTCACCCACAACCACGGTGGCATGTGGAACGTTCATGAGGGTCCACGTCACCTTTAACGACGTCATCGGGTCCCACCACTCTCACTTTTCTTCTCGACCCACTGGCACGTGGTACATCTCTATGTGTCCATGTCCATTCCTAGTAAAATCTAATGGTCAGATCTTTCTCAGATCTACGGCGCAAATCCTTTCGGCGTTTCGGGGTTTCGAGCATCAAAAGTTCGTGCATCCACACATCTTGAACTTCCATTTGCCAAAATCCCGAAATCACTGTCTATTTAACTACTTGATCCAACGGTCAAGTTCTTCTCCCCACAATATACGGTGTAGGTTGTTTTGGGATTTCAGGGTTTTGGGTTTCAGAGCTGTTCACCTCTCCTCACTTCCCATCTCCCAAAACGTTGATTTCTTCCTGGAAAATTAACGGTCCAGATCTCTCTTAGATCGACGGTTATGATCCAATCATGAATTCATGTTTCGTGAATTCTCACGAACTCACCCTTTGACCATTTCAAGTTACGAGTCAACGAAAGGTTGATCGCTCCCCACGCATTCTTTCTGATGGACGGTCCTGACTAATTCGTGATTTCGCGTATCGCGATTTCCATACTCCTTTGCAATTTCAAAAGGGCTTTAAACCCCATGCACACTTTCCAGATCTGATGGTCATGAGGGTTCACCTTCCCTCCCAAACAGATCCTAAAGCTCCAGCACTTCTTGTGTGGAGTCCTCTCTCCCTGTGGAATTATACCAAACTGGCTGTGGTTTCATAACGCCGCTATACCTCCTGAGCTTAAAAACTCATCAAGTAACTCCTTGACACTTTGGAGCAAACCAGGATATGAAATTGGCCTTCCAGACCCAATTTCCCTTCACATTNTATAGGTATTATAAATCCCATGCATTTAAACAAATAAACACATTCTACACAGAGTATTCATATGAGTTACTGCCATAACTAACAATCAATAGCACTTCATACTAATTCATATACACAACGGAAATCATGATAACATAAGCAATAGAGTCGTACAAAACATGATTAAAACATAATCAAATACTTATCTTTTAACAGTGGAAGAATCCACCAACCAAGTGCAGGCCTTCCACGACCCTCCCAGCCTTAGACCACATTGCTCATCAATTCAGTAGTGGGTCACCCCCGAGCTGGGACTAAGCTCCACCCTGAGACAAGGAATCCTAGGTTAGGCTGAGGTTATAGGGAAAACAGTACATAGCCACAGGAAGGAATTCTCTCCCAGGAACCACCCACACTCACTGCCCACAGTCCCTCATTCCCCACATGCCTATTCCACCCTAGGAGGATACACCTTCTCTGTCACCTGGACATTTCTTCAGCTGCTAACCTCCCTTGCCTTGGGTTATAGCAACAGACCAAAATGGAAGTCTTTGGGCTCTGTGGTAGCTACAGTGTTCCTTCTAGTAGTTCTCTCCTTCCTCTACGCACTCTCTCTCCTGGCGAGAATCACTCACAGACACGGATTTTTCCACAAGCTCAGCAATGGAAAAAATGGATCAGGGTCATAGCTTCGGAACAGAGATCTCATGCACGAGCTCGATCTCGGGCAGTGGATGCACATAGATTCTCCAGACACAACACGAGCTTTTTCCCGATTCAAACAGAGGTGAAACCGGCTCTTTCAGAATTGATCATATTTTTCTGATTCAGCACGGAGATATACACGAGTTTTTCAGTTCAAAAGGTGTACAAGGTTTTTCTACAAATCTCGGGTCCATCGTCTTGCTCAGAGCCCCTACACCCTCAGGCAGTCTTCTCGAATGCGAGAGTCCCCCTTCACGGTCCACCCAAACTGTTTTATTTGCATGCACCAAGGTCGACATTTGTTGATCCGGATTTATGTAGGAACACAATGAAATACATAAATACACATAAATGCAGAGATGCAGTGGAAATAAGACTTCATTTCATTAATAACAAATGACTGAAATATGCTTATAGACAGAATGGAAATAAACTAGCTAGGGCGATGGTAGCTTATCTCCGAGAAGAGATGTGGCTGTTACTCGCATCCATGAGAAGATCATTAAAATGAGGCTCTAGAGGCATTTTTACAATAGAAAATAATGCTAAAAGTCATAGACATCCAAAAACCTAACCCTAGGAGATGAAGCGTGAAAAGTCATGTGGGCCCCGTTTGGGTAAGTTAGTACATCAACTTCCTAGGGTCGTAAATTTTGCATACGATCTCTGTTTTAGGCGTGTGATAGCTCGTTGGAAAGGTATCGTCAAGGAGATTCATTTTGGGGGCTCAATAATGCCTTCAAATATCATTGAGAACCTCTATCTAAAAAAACCTGCATTTAGGCCCTCAAAATGGCCCTAGAAGTTAAAACCTGCTAAAAATAGTAAATTGCCAAAATTGTCAGAAAACTGTTTTGAGCCAGTCGGAAAAGGTGGGTGGCCACCGATATCCACCTGGATCAATCCTCCCTCCTTAGGAAGCAATGGTCCCCATTGCGTTGAGTTCCTCCATGAGATGAGGAAACTTCTTCTGAACTTGGTCCCTGGTGAGCCATTTGCCTTGGTGAAGGAGTTGGCCTACTTTGACAACTCGATATAGCAGTATCCTTTGTTTTCAGGTGTGCTTGA
>JASDQU010334451.1:2174-12707 GCA_032191745.1 Picea mariana
ACCACCTCGGGTCTCGCCTTCTCTCCTTCCTCCTCTTTTGATTCTCCGTTGTCCACCCACTCCTGACCCTTTTGTGATAGGTGCGATGATCGAACAACAATCATGGATACACTAAGTGACCTCAAAAAGGACCTGGGGGAGATCAAGTCGGCTATGCTCGACATGCAGAAGAGGACACCTATGGAGCCGAGTGGACACCTTGATGTCCTTTCTTCAGGACCTTCGGCAGGCCATAGCGGACCACGACAAAGTAAAAGCACAAGCGTGCCAAGTCTACGCTGGGTCGTGGCTCGAACCAAGTTTTTAATGATTTCTTGTTGCAAGTTTAGTCCTCATCTCGTATCCTGATAGCCATGGAAGGTTGGCCTATGTTTTTTCTTTAAGTTTAATCTCAGCTATTAGCAACCTACCCTGCATAGCTGTGTAGCTTTTTGTTTTTGCATGGCACTTTTTTCTTGGACAAATGGCAACGGTCGTTTCCCAGATGGGCACCGTGGCCACCTGGAACGATGGACAAATGATAGCGGTGGTTTCCCAGAAGGGCGTCACTGCCACGTCTGAAAATGTATCTTTTTTAACAGGATTTAATACACATCCTAACTTACAAAAAAAAAGAAAAAGATCTCCTCTGAAACTATTTTTGAAGAATAGGTTGTATTTGTTCATGGAAGACAAATACATGATGCCATTGGGGTGGCACGAGAAGAATTACACTCTATTAAAGATAAGAAATTATCAATGATGGTCTTGAAGTTGGACCGACCCAAGGCCTATAATAGAGAAAACTAGTTGCATTTGAGATTAGTGTTGATCCACTTTGGTTTTTATGTTCCTATGGCGAATTATATTATAGGATGCTTATCTTCAATGTCCCTTGTAGTATTAAGTAAGGCTTCAACATATCTAGTTTCTTCAAACATTCTAAAGGACTAAGAGAGGGTTGTCCATTGTCCCCTTCACTCTTTCTTATTATAGCTAAAGGAATTAGTAGGGAAATTATGGAAGTAAAAAGGAAAGGGGTTCTTAAAGGAATCAAATTAAGAAGATCTTTTTTTTTTCGACCCTCTTGCTTTTTGTGGATGATGTACTATTGATTTGTGGTGGCTATTGGAGAGATGAAAAAAAACTTAATGAAATTTTAAATCTATATAATATAGCATTTAGGATGAAGGTTAATATGACAAAATCTTCTATTTCTTTTAATGGGGTGGGAGATGACTAGGTAAGTCTTCTTCTTCATTTTTTTTCCTTACCATCATACTGAACTTCAAGTAGGATTCAAGTATTTTGGTTTCTTTTTAAAGCCCAATGATTATGGGGAAAATGAATGGATATGGCAATAAAAAAAGGTATAAAAGAGAACTAATTTATGGTGTAATAGATGGCTTTCCTTGGGAGGGAAACTAACCCTAGTGAAATATGTTCCTGAAGCAATTATAGTCTACTAGCACTCATTGGCCTATATCCCCAAAGGAGTTATGAAAAAGACAAGAAAAAAAAGATTGAAATTTCCATGGACTAGTAAAAGGGAAAAGTATAGTATATCATTAGTTAAATGACATGATATAGCTAAGCCAAAGGATGTAAGAATGCATACCAAAGAACATTCACCATTTTTTAAAGGATGTGATTTCCAAGAGTTTAAGGAGACTCGTCTTAGAGGAGGGTCTATGGAATCATGTAATCATTCAAAAATACATTAAAACTTATACTATTTAAGAGTGTATCACAAGTCCTATCAAGCTTGTCCATAATGTGTCCATAATATGGAAAGTTATTGTGTTATCCTTTCCATTGGTGTGAAATTGATTGGTTTAGAGGGTAGGCAATGGATAAGAGGTTAGAATATGGGTTGAACCATGGGTGGGGTGTAGAGATGCACATAGATTATTAAAAAACATGATTGTCTCTCTCGAAGGGATGGGAATTTGTAATTTATCCCAGGTAGCTTACCCAATACTCACAAAATTTTGGCAATAACGTTGGAGAAGTGAAAATATTCTAGGCTTAGAAGGAATAGAAGGTGATTAGTGGGGGGTTTATGTGGAAAAATTAAAGGTAAGTCATGTTATAATCATAGATGTAGAGGATGAATTAATATGGTCCAAGAATCCAACATTGGGTGGTTACATTTCCATACGGGGGTATAAAGCAATGCTTCTAAATGAAAATCAAGGAGATGATCAATGGTGGTGGAACCCTTTATGGAAGATACGGGCACCTTTGAAGATGCAGTTATTTATGTGGATGACCATTATGAATAAATCTTAACTCTAGAGTTCCTAGAGAAAAGAAATAGGCAAGGCCCTAGCATATGCACCTTATGCAAAATGAAGATAGAAGCTCTAAATGACCTTTTATTATTGTGTATATATACCCATAAGGTCTAGGCAAAGATGGATTTTACAACAAGAGTTAGGGGTAGTTGGAAAGGGAAGACTACTACAAAAATCTCTACAAACTAGCAATAAGAAAAATAATTAAAACAGTTCAAGGCACTCCCTTTGGTTGTGTCATGGGGTATTTGACTTGTCAAGAATGTAGACATTTTTGAAGACTGGTTCATTCCCCCTTTTTATAGTTCATCTCAAATAAGAAGAGTATTAGAGCTTTAGGGCCACTCCAAAGTTTTAGATCATAGGATAGTTAATTGATAAGCCTATTGATAAGTTAAAAGCACGGGGGTACTTTGTTTGTGCTAATCAAGGTACATCGACTTTTTGTGGGGGTAGGAGCTATCATTTTTCTTAATGAAGCTTGACTTTTTGTGGGGGGTAGGAGCTATCATTTTTCTTAATGAAGTCCTACCTTTGAACATGTGAAAAGAATGGTGAACATATTCAATAATATATCTTTCTTTCATGTCTATAGAGAACTCAATACCGATGTTAATTCCCTATCAAAATAGAGTCATCAACTCATCACTGACACTTGGGTTGTGATGGGAAGTAAGGATGGAACAATTTAGTCTAAAAGCATCCATTTAGTGCATTAGAATTGAACTTGGCAATATCTTAGATCAAAACTTTTCGTTGTTTCCTCGTCTTATAAAGTTTGAAGGAGACTTATCTTCTAGTTTTTTATTTTATCATTCAAAGTGATATGGTTTAATGAACTAGTTATTATTATTATTTTGTGGGGGCTTATAAAAGAGGTGTAAAGGATTATTTTTAATTAAGTGAAGGATATAGATTTTTTTCTATCTTTTTGAAGGAAACTTTATTATGTAGGATATAGAGTATTGGAAATAAGAAAGAAGAGTTCTTGTAGGCCTCATTTTTATGTTGTTAAAAGGGAATGAATCTTTTGGATCTTCTTAAATGTTATATGTGACTTTAGTGCAATTCGAATAATTTTTTTGGACAATTTAAAATTTCCTTTTTAGACTTTTTTTTTTCCATTGAAAATTGCACATTATATTTATATTAATATAATTTGTTCACATAACAAAACATCACATCAAGGGCTCCTTGAGTTTCATAGTCCTATCCACTGACATAAACTATATGGAAATATCCAATTTCCTTACAATATTGGCACCAATCTTTTCAGACAAAGGAAATACTTTTCAAAAAAGTTTTTGTCTTTCATACATTGATAATGGCAAAAAACAAACACCTTTATTTGCAGGAAAACAACACATGAAAAATCCCCTAGAAACACTTCTAGTACATCTTTAAAAAGAGTTTTGGGCCCTCATGACCTCCTTCCCACTAGTTATATGCTATGTTCCCTGGACACATTGAGAGGGCCTTTTTTTATAAGTAGTCTGCCTCTTGATTCTCTTCTCTGTATACATGAGCAAAGGTAATATTCAAAAAATACTTGATGAGCTTCTTTATCTTGTCCTTCCAACAGTCTATAGAAACTGCCTGAAGAGTGCCTTTTCTATTAAGCCATTCAATGACTATTTTAGAGTCCCCTAAAACATGAAAATATGTAATAGAAAGTCTGTGTGCCAAAGTTAGAGAAGCCCAAACACCCATAAGTTTTGCTCTTGTATTTGTTCCTCTTCCACAATTTAGAGTCCACTTGTAGACTATGTGATCATTGATTTTTATGACTCCTCCTGCGCCACTTAGATCTCCATTCCTTTGTAATGCCCCGCCAAACCACCCTATGATTTTATCATTTGGAATTGAAAGAAATGAGCATCTAGTTTTAAAGACCTTTTCCTTTGGCCTGATACTGCTCACCGCACCTAAAGAGAGCAATGTTATCTTGTGAATGGAAGGACTCCTTGACTCAAAGATAGACAAGTTTCTTTCAAGCCAAATGCACCAACAAATAAAGGCTGACAATGTAGGGATATTGTGATTCTGAAGAGCTCAGTTTTCAAAGCATTCCTTCATTGTTGTGCCATTCCATCATGTAGTGAACTTGAGGGCCCCTTTGATCCTTTCCCAAACTGATAAAGTAAAAGGGAAAAAAAAGAGGTGTTTTCCAGATTCTCGATTACCTTTGTAGAGTTGACAGAATCCTAGCCCCACCCATCCTCTTTTTTGTAAATTTTTCCAGGTAAGAATTTTATCTTCAATCGCAAGCCAGACGGAAAGCTTAATCTTTTGGGGACAATCCCAACTCCAAAGTTTTTTCCTCCAACCTCCTATTTTGTTTTTCCAAAGCTTGGAGGCAAGTGCATTGTAAACATTTTTAACTGAAATCTGACTAGAGCTATCTCCACCTGTCCATCTTAACTCATCCGCTCTTTCAGTTGGTTGTATGCCTGATCCAATCAAGCTCCTCCTATACCATTCCCATTCAGCTGTGAGATCGCCCTCCAGTCCCAAATCTGAGCTGGCTAGCCAGTTGGAGCAGATCAAGCCCTGTGGAGAGACTCAACTAGCTTGATAAAGAAAATACACATTTTTATTGTTTAGATAGGAAATCAAATCAATAGACAAAATGGAGTCCTTCCCCAATCCCAATAATTCGTCCTTTCAAAAAATAATGGAGTCTCCTGAACCGAGTTTCCAAGCTAGCCAATGCACGATCAAAGGTAAAGTATTCAGGAGGTTTTTCCAAGTTTGGGACCCGAAAGACAAGACTGGAGAAGTTGATCGCAGCCAAGTCGTCACAGAGATATGGGGGAAATCCTTGTCTTTTTACACCCATTGCCAAATACCATTTTGCATCAGTCCACACCACAGTGTATTAGTCGCCAACGCCCTGAAAAAAACAAAAAAATGTTTCTCAAACCCTACCCGCCAAAATATTTTGGTTTCGAAATGATCTCCCATCTGCATAAGTGGTAGCTCTGTTTTTGCTTGTTTCTTGACCAGAGAAAAGAAAAAACTAGCTTACAAATCCAATTTAGAATAGATGTCAAGATGTGTGCCAAGGCCATCCAAAAGACTGGCTGACTTTCTAACACTGCTTTGATCAACACATATCTTCCCCCCAGTGAAAGAAGTCGATTGCACCAGTGACTAATTTGATTCTCAAACTTCATAATAAGCCACTACCAATCCTCTTACTAGTAGCTATCAGGCTTTAAAAAGAAACCCAAGTATTTAAAACCATCTAAAAGATTCAAGAAGTTGAATTGAATCAAAACTTTCAAAGCATCTAAAGTTCCCTGATGAACACCATAGTGTAGAAAGGTGGACTTTTGGACATTGATCATCAATCCCGTCGCACAACAAAAGAGGTTAATAATTTTGTTGATTTCCTGTCGTTCTAGGATCGATGCTTTGGACATTATAAGCATGTCATCCAAAAAAAGTAGATGGAGGATCTTATCAATCCTAGAAACCTTGATTCCCGACAACTTCCCTTCAGATTGACCTTTTTTAAGAGAAAGACTAAGGCCTTCCATCACAAGTATGAACAAAAGAGGCGACAGTGGGCAACCTTGTCGTAACCCTCTACCACTTTTGAAGAATTTAGTGGCCTCGCCATTGATCATGATGGCATATGTTGTTGAGGCAACACAACCCATAATCCAATTTGTCATAAGAACTCCAAGGCCACACTGGAGAAGCATAAACCTCAGAAAATCCCAGTTTGTGCAATCATAGGCCTTTTTTAAATCTAGCTTCAGGATGATAGCTTGAAGTTTTTTGGCCTTAATACTATGAAGGCACTCTTGTGTTGTCCCTATGGCATCTAAAATATGTCTTCCCTTCAGAAAACCCAATTGTTCTTTAGACAAGGTACAAGAGAGGATAGGCCCGAGTCTCCTCGCAATTACTTTTGCAATAATCTTGTAGCATAAATTACATAGTGCGACAGGACGAAAATCGTTGAAGGAGCTAGGATTGTTGGCTTTTGGAATCAAGGCAATGAATGTAGAATTGATCGGTCGGATAACCTCACCTCAAATCCTAGTCTCCTCTGTAACAACAAGCAAATCTTGCCTAACCAGGTCGAAGAAGTATAGGAAAAATTCTACAGTCCACCAATCTGGGCCATGACTTTTGTCCTTTGCAAAACCTTTTATAACCTCTAAAATTTCCTCAATGCTACAAGGCTTCTCAAGAGTTGCTACTTCATCCTCCAAAACAAGCCTAGGATATAGCCTAACAGTATCTAACTAGTCCCTAATGTTATTTTGCCATGTGTCCTAATAAAAAGAATTAAAGAAAGAAATTGCTTCATCCTTTAAGGCCTCCTGACCTGTGTGAGCCAGTCTAGCTTCATCTTTTATATCCCAGATGTGTTTTTTGTTCCTCCCGTAGCTTGCAAAATGGTGAAAGAACTTCGTATTTTTATCTCCGCTCTTTATCCAGATGGCCCTGCTCTTTTGGCGCCATCGTTCTTCCTCTTCCAACAGAAATTTATTGCGCTCAAACTCTAAGAACATCAATCATCGTTCATAATTTGCAGTGTGTTCCTTGATTCTTCTGAGTATAGAGCGTAGGCAATTCAACTTCCATCTTTTCCAATTCAATCTTATCCCCTAGACATTTTTCTTTCGACCATATTTTAACCCAAGTTGTTAGGACTTTCTTATAAGGGGAAAAGTCAATAAGTATAATTTGATGTTTTTTTTTCAACAAGGTAATATAATTGAGAATGCATATTTCCACAATTCATCATATTGATATAGAAGCTTTTGGAGTATAACTTGTGTTAGATTTTTGGAACGTCTCAAATATCTAACTCAAGATATACTAAAGAAGCTTTTATATCAAAGCAATATAAGTTTATTTATTTATATTGGTTTTTAATTATTTTGGCATGGTAAGTTCATTTTTTTCCATAGTGAGAGAGTTTGTGATCATTTTATGAAACTCATACAAACAATATGCACCCCGCAATAGAGCAATTAATGATGCATAAGCTAGGATATATATCATTTGATTTAAAGTACATTGAGATCAAATGTTATATTTTCCAGCCTATACAACATTAATTGTTTTACTGCAAGGTACATATTGTTAGCCTCAAACCCACAACATTCAAATTGGTATAATTCAATTAAGGATGTCATGAATGGGGTGTATCTATTATGCCAAGGTCATCCATGATTTTCCCTTAACCCCGACTACAATACAAGTATATATAATATGCTTGTTTCACCAAAGTTTAACTCCCTTTAATAATGTTTGTGTGCATACTTGTTGTGCACCCATACTTATATAGTAGTTGGGGTCAAGGGCAAATCATGGATGACTTTGACATATTACTAGCCTCAAACTCACAACATTCAAATTGGTATCATTCGATCAAAAAATTATGAATGAAATATATCTATTATGCCAAAATTCTCCATGATTTGCCCTTAACCCCTACTACTATACAAATATAGGTGCACAATAAGTATGAGCATACACATCATTAAAGAGAGTTAAACTTGAGTGAAACAATCATATTACCCAACTTTTACCAACCCAAAAAACAATTATTAACTAAACAATATAAGTGTTTAAATATTTATCTATAAAAAATAAAAATCATATCCCTCTTCACTAGGTGAGACATGCTTAAAAGGATCAAATTAGCTTTTAGGTTTTGAAAATATATACGTTTCTTCTATTTAAAAAAAATTATCCACATCCATTTAATGAACATCAATAGTTTAAATAATGGTATGAAAATCCACATTCGATGAACATCAATGGTTTAAATTATGGTATGGACATAAGTGGTGATGGTGACCTACACCAATGGTTTAAATGACGGTGTGAATATAGGTGATGATAGTGACCTACACAAATGTATTTTTTTTTTAATTTCAACCATCACATTTTATTTTATGTTATGTTTGAGTGTTATTTTTAAAATAAAAAAAATTATATTAATTACAAAATAATGTTTATAATAATTATTTTATTTTTATGAAAATTATATTTATATATTATTATTATTATTATTTATCTTTTATAATTATTTTTTTATTTTTATAAATAATATATTATTTAATTTAAAATTTAAATCTCTAAAAATATTATTTAAAAATTTAATAAATAATTTAAACATGATACACACTACTATACCATTTCTTTTAAATCATTTAAAATTTATATCTATAAAAAATATTATTGAAAAAAATAATAAATAACTTAAACATGATCCACACCATTATCCAAAATCATTGAATCACAAGTTATAACCCCACTTTTACTTTATAAAAGAACAAAAGACAAGTTCATTTGACACTCTTGCATATTGCACATTTATCTTATACTGAGAATCTAGGCGTGGATAACATCATGCCATAAAAATATTTTTTAGGCATTGTATTTATAGTGTGGATCTACGATATTACACTCTTAGCCACTTTTCATGATGAAGGTGAAATTGTTGGGTAGCGTGTGTGATGAAGGTGGTAGGTTCCACATTCATTTAAAAATAAATAAAGACAAAAAGAGAGTCCATATGTGAACAATTCACCATAGTTGCCACCTAATATTACATAAATTTAATAAACCACCACATGGTTGTTGTACCATGTACATTTCCAAAACAACACATGTATGGCCCACACATGGATTTGGACAAATCATTCCTTCCCCTTGTGCCAAATTTTGACATTATTACATTCATTCCATGTTAATGGTCCACATTGTGTTATTATTGTTATGTTAATGGTCAACCAGGTATCCAATGTTGTTTTTATTTTGATTAATTACCTTTAAAATGTGGTCTATTATGATTACTAACATTTTTAAGGATATAAAAGTGATAATTTTTTTAATTTTTTTACTTCAAAATCTACCATTTCTATTATTTAATAATGTATATTTTTTTTCTTTTGCTATTATGATTACTAACATTTTTAAGGATATAAAAGAGATAATTTTTTAAATTTTTTTACTTCAAAATTTACCATTTCTATATTATATATATATATATATATATATAAAGTTTATAAAATAGATGCAAAATATTTAAATTTCATTAAAAAGTCATTTTCTCTAATTATCATCTTAATTATCTTAAATTAAAAAGGATTTTATTATCATTTTGATTTATTTTAGAGAACTAAGTTTTCATACCTTTTGTTTTCATTTTGGATAATTCAAGATGTAATTTTACAAACTACACATGGACACCATTACATACCTCACTTCTCTATAAGTATCTTATATAATAATAAGAGATCCAAAATAGAAGAACACTCAATTTTTTCATTTTTACCATAGATGTTATTACCCATTTAAAGATCCTCACACTTTCTAGATTCATTACAAAGCTGAAAGGAGTGTTGCCCTTTTCATTAGAGAGTTTACTCAATTTCAAAAAAAGTTGTTGGATACTTTTAAATCTAGCTCATCCATGACCTTTTATTTCATTGACGTATTATTTGAGCATATCATAAGAGACATATAAATCTTGTTGGCTTTCAAAGAAATATTCAATGTTGAATCTCGTCTACAATCAAGAGCAAAGACTCTCCTTAAATTATATATTTTTTTCCTCGAGAAAGAATCTTAAAAACCTCAAAAAGATTATACATATTGTTATCTCATAGGGACTAAGCATGACTGCCACGACTGATTGTCCAAAACCAAATTGAAACATATTGTTACATAAAAAACCCCTGACATACTAAGAGCATTGCTAATAAACTTAGCCAATTCGATCCCCACAACGGACTTCCAAACCATCTGAGAACTGATCATGACCATACCGACTCAAACTTCAAAACTCAAATATCAAAACTAGAAAAATGCATACACTAATAGAGGAAATCCATAGCAACTGCTTCATGCCCATCTCTAAATTCATAGAGGCCAAAGGAACCAGTGGGTAGGAGAAGTATCACTTTTGATAAATCATTTGCTCTATGGTTTAATTCTCTATAAATATGCATTAAAAAAAGGCATTGAAAGGAATACAACAAAGATAGAATGTCCCGAAGCAAGGGACCGAGACACACATTTTCCACCTCAATTTTTTCCAAGCCCAAACAATGACAATTTTTTAATCCCCCATAACCTAGATTTTGTTAACATCCTTTTTCAGTGCAAAAAACAAGAGAATCCAAAGTGTTGTGAATTCCTTTGTGTTAGTACCTCTGCCCGAAGCATATCTGATGTGAAAATAATGATTTCGATTTAAGAAAAGAACCACCCCTACACCACA
>JASDQU010334456.1:0-12707 GCA_032191745.1 Picea mariana
TTACGACACAAGGCATGGGCGTCTCTAAAAAGTGTGGGCCAGTAATAACCAGCTCTTAAAACCTTATGAGTAGTGGTGTCACCACCAAAATGACCACCAGCTTCTCCTGCATGCAACTCTAGCAAGACATTTTCTGCTTCGTCTTTTTCAAGACAACACATCAATACGCCGTCAAAACTTTGACAAAACAGAACACCATTAACCAGATGGAAGGAGGCAGACTTTAATCTCAACGCTCTTCTTTTAGCGGAGTCCAGGTGGTGGGGGGCTGACCCATGTTCAAGACAGAATATTATATTGTCATACCAGGGACTGACAGAGTTTTGTGTGCAACAGATTAGACTTTGATCGTGTTGTCCTAGGTTTGACGTATCGCTTTCTTCTTGTTGTCCTACTGCTGAATCAGCAACTAACTTGCATAAACCTTGGCCTCTCACTATCTGAGATGGGGTGATTTCTAAGTCATACTCCTACAAGGAGGTGACCCAG
The DNA here is from genome assembly GCA_032191745.1 of Picea mariana. Lineage (NCBI taxonomy): Eukaryota > Viridiplantae > Streptophyta > Pinopsida > Pinales > Pinaceae > Picea > Picea mariana. The sequence goes on from JASDQU010334456.1 coordinate 490, forward strand.
TTGGCTCTCTTTTCTCCTAGCTCCTTCTGCACTAACAGGTTCCTCACAGTTGGGTAGGGGACGATGACTTTCGTTCTAGACTTCAAAAGATAAGACCGGAAATGATTAACTTCTTTGAAAACAGCGTAGGCTTGCCGATCTACTGTTGGGTAATTAAGTTCAGCGCCTTTGAAAGCAGATCTCATAAAGGCAATGGGTACTTCGTTGTTTTCGGCATTCTTTTGAGTTAGGACGACATCATAGGAACGGTCAGAAGCAAAAGTGTAGAGTGTAAAGTCTTGAGAAAAATATGGGCTCATGAGAGATGGAGCATCTACTATGGCCTTCTTTATTGCATTAAAATCTTGATTTTCTAGGGGTCCCCAGTGATATTGGGTGTCTTTCTTAATCAATTTTTGCAAGGGTCTGACCATTTCGGAGAAGCTAGGGACAAATCTTCTCACGAAGTTAATCTGGCCTAAGAAAGACTGCATAGATTTTTTAGATGCAGGAGGAGGAAGTTTTGCGATGACTTGAGTCCTTTCGGGGTCAATAATCATCCCTTCACTAGACACAATGAATCCTAAAAGTTTACCATGTTCTACTGCAAAGATGGATTTTTTCAGATTTAAAGAGATGCCGTATTTACGACAATGCAGTAGGATGGCTCGTAAGTGAGCTAGATGATCGTTTTTTATTTTTAGAAAATATAGTCACATCATCTAAGTAAACTACGACGGACTGATTGATTAAGCCTTGGAAAGCAATGTCCATTGCTCTCTGAAAAGTGGCTTCAACATTAAACAATCCAAAGGGAATTTTATGATAAGCATAAGTGCCCCACGGGGTACGGAAGGTAGTTTTTAGTTGGTCTGGTGGAGACATTAGGACTTGGTTGTATCCATAGAAACCATCCAATAAGGATAGCCTCTTAGAACCAGATACCTGTTGAAGGATCTGTTCCATGGGCGGGACAGGATAGTTGTCTTTATCAGACACTCTATTGAGGTTTCGGAAATCGATGCAAAGTCAGATTTCCCCACTCTTCTTCCGAACTGGGACAAGGTTAGAAACCCACTGAGTGTGTCTAACAGAAAAAATTATCTTAGCATTTAGGAGTTTATTCAATTCTTTTTAAACGGTCAGTTCGATTTTGGGGTGCATTTTCCTCAGTTTTTGTTGAAAGGGTAAGGTTTGGGGTTTCATCGGGATGACATGCTGTATGATATTAGGGTCGAAAGTTTTGAGGTCATCATACGGCCATGCAAAGACATCTTTAAATTTTTTGAAGAATTTAATGAATGCAGCTTTTTCTTGTTGAGAACATCCCAACCCTAGATTGATACACTAAGGATTTTCATTAGTTCCTAGGTTTACTTTTTCATAAGATAACGAGGAAGTGTTGGTTTTACAATTGAATATCTTTTTAAATTTATCTTGAAAATCATAAAACTTCTCTAATCTAATTACAGATGTTGGGATCGAGTTTACCATATCCGATGAAGATTCAGGAGTTCTCGGATCTGATATTACCATGAAATTGCACAAATTGTCATCGTGTGTGTGTTCATCTATCACCGCGCCTTGAAAAGTTTCTTCCATGTGTAGAAAGTTAATAATCTGCTGATCATCATCAAATACTCTCCAGTTTGTGATGTTTTCGGGGACAGATGGCCGAAACAACAACTCAACGGAGAAGGCGTCTGGGGATAAGCCTTCTCCAGGAAGAAGTTTAGAAGCTACATTAGCTAATAAATCTGCTTCAGAGTTATTTAATCTAGGAATAGAATTTATATTGAAAGCGAAAAATCTATTCATTAAATTCCATACCTCAGACTGGTAGCTTTTGAGATGTAGAGACAAACAGTGGATAGAATCTCTTACCTGTCTAACCACTATTTCAGAGTCGCCAAAGACGGTTAAATTTCGAATGTTTATATCAGAAGCTTTTCTGAGACCTTGCAATCAAGCCTCATATTCTGCAGTATTGTTAGTACATTCAAATTCCAATCTACATGCTATCAATGTTTTGTTACCTACCGGATCGATAATGACACAGCCTGCTCCAGCTCCTTCTTTGGACTTTGACCCGTCGAAATAAAGAGACTAGATTTGATTTGCATCGGGCACATGGGATCGTTGCGTGGAAACTGCTGGCTGCATATATGCTACAATCTTAGACTGTTGTTCTGGATTGGTGATAGGTGAAGCCTCGGCCATGAAATTGCCAAAGAAGGTGTCCATCCCTTGTACTTCAGGTGAATCAGCAGAAGGTGTATACGGTTCGTTGGGATCGTTCAAATCTATGACCGTGAACTTAAGGTAGCGCTCATGATTTACTTTGATTTTATAAGGCTTGCCGTTTTCTAGAAGCCATAGATGAGACCAATCTGTCACGAAATAACCGTGCAGCTGTTCTGACCAGTCCCTGCTTAAAAACAGACCATACACTTCTGGAATATCCACAACAATTATATCAATAACTTGATGAACCTTGGGGTTAGACGATAATCTAATAAGCACATTCTTTAGTTCGCCTATAACTTTGACATTTTTCCGATCAAGTTGTATGATTTTTAAAGTCGATGGTTCAACTTCAGCGTTAATCTTCTGGAAAACAGACCAAGGCATCACATTGGATGACGCCCCTGAGTCTACCATACAATTGTGCACGTTTCTATTAAAGATCTCGAAAGTTAAAAGGAAAGGAGGTACATTTTTGCGAGTACTAAGAGTGGTAGCTTGTAGCTTTTTACTCACAGTTTCTACGACTACTTTATCTACATTATTTACATTACTTACAGGAAGTCTTCCTTTGTCTTGAAGATCGAGATTATTTTTAGTGGAAGTCTTCTGGGGAGCTTTGTTTTGCACAACCTTGTTACCATTAGAATTACCATTTTTTCCATTCTCTGAGATGTTTTGTAACATTTTTTGTAACAAAAATGGAAACTTCAATATCTCATAAATAGAAATGTTACCCCTTAACTTTTTAAGATCTTCAACAGCATCATAATCTAAGTTGGGGTTCACATTACTCTTTTTAATTTCGGTTGATTTAGATTTCTTTGGAGGCGAAGTTGTAGTGTTTTCGGAAGAAGGTTTGTTTGTTGTCTTACTCCTGGTATTGTAGGGGTGTACTGTCTCGAAGTTAGCTTGAAAGATGCTATCCGAGAAGTGTCCAAAAATGTTTGGAGAAGACTCTTCTTCTTGGAATGTCTCTGGTTCAACCATCTCCTTAGGAATCTCAGGAGGCATCAAGTTATCTTGGGCTTCTAGAATTTTTTGTAGTGCGCATTGCAAACTTTCTAGATTAAGACCTTCGGTGGTTGGATTAGGTCGATTGGTAGGAAAAGGATTCCGGAACGGGGGTTTGTAAGACCCTTTACTCGAGGAAGATTCTTCGATCGGCCTTTTTAAGTCTATAACTTGATTTGACAGTTTTTGAACAACTTTAGTTAAGTTTTCCAAATCAGAGTTTTCAGGTTGTGTTTTACTTTGAGTGGGTCTGGGGAGGATTTCAATCTTCTTTTTGGAAGAAGAACTAGTCTCAGTTTCATTGCTAGTAGAGTCTTTAAGACTAAGTATGTCTTTTTCGATATGGTTGGCCTCCTCGAAGGCCTCTAACAACGTGGCTTTCTTAGATCGTTTAACCCAAATAGCTATACTTTGATGCAAAGCTTTAATGTAGTAAGCTATTATAAGACTCTCAGCAGGCATGGAAGCTGTAGGGATTCAGTTTTTGAGTGTTAAGAATATTTGATTAAATTATTTAACTTTTTCTTTTGGGTTCATTCTTAAGCTAGAAAGATCCATGACTAGGACTTCCAGAGGCTTACCGTCTCCGAATTTTTCCAAAAAGCACGACTCAAACTTTTCCCAAGACACGATGGTATGGGGTTGCTGGGCAAAGTACCATGTTGATGCATTGCCCTCAAAAGTATAAGGGAACAACCTACAGACAACATCTTCATGTTCGACATTGCGGAGTCTTATGGCTAACATAAACTTTTTAATGTGATCTTCAGCGATCTGTTTTGAGTCAGGGTCAAACTTTGGAAGCCATTTCTCTGGATGCTTAGGTAAAGGGTGCTGAGCTCCAGGTACAACTACGACATCCTGATCAAGACAGGGTCTAGCAGGGTTTTTCTGATTTTCCATTGGGGTAGTGGGTGTGGAAGGCTGAGACGGGGAATTGCCTTCGTCAGAGGAATCTCCTCCAGAAGAGGAAGGAGATGATGGAGGTGGTGAAGGAGGTATCCCATATCCTCCTGCAGCAGGATTTAAGATTGGATCTGAAGGATTCACAGTGAGGTTAGTGTCACCTAATTGTTCTCTGATATCNCTATGTGTTTTTATAAGATATTGGCGGACAATCTCTTGTATGTCACCACCTGTAGGATCAGGGGTTGTTGGCTCAACTGTGATCTGTGGATTGTCGGTTGAAGTAGTTTTTGTTTGAAGAGGAATATTATCATTTGAATGGCTTATAGTCACTATAGGTGAGCGATTAGGTGGTGGAGGAGTATTGCGACCACCTCGTGCCATTAATTAAGTTCAGGCCCTCCTTCTAGCGCCATTTGTTGACGGGAAAAATCGACCGTCCGTCAACTGAGAGAGTGGAACTGGTCCAGGGTTGTCTAATAACCCAAGCCATTTGGGATGAACCACCCTGACAGGTTTAGCGGCTCCATTAGATGATCTAAGGTCCTAAGAAAATAAAAAGAAAACTAATCTACAATAACTAATCTAACTAAATAAATAAAACAAACTAATAAAACTAAAACTAACTATTAAAACAAACAAACTAATCTAACTATTCTATATATACAATCTAGTAACTAATACTATACTAACTCTAAATAATTAACTATCTAACTACTAACTGAAATATAACTTATTCACAAATTGTACAATATCCACAAATTACAGAGTTAAATAAAACCTGGAAAACTCACTTATATTCTGCCTTAAGACAGAAAAAGATATTTTTGTCGATTTTATAATTTCATGAACAGAAATAAAATAGAAAAACTAACTAAACTAAATCACTAATCTAAACTACAAATATATCTAACTAAAATACTAATATTATACTAAATAAATTAACGAAAATAAATCAAAACTGACCTGGAGAAACGCTCCAGATTTGCCCTGTGTATGATGACTATTTTAGCAGATCGGAGGGAGGAAACCCGCACCGATTTATCCAAGAGCTTCTCGTAAATGATAGCTGCAGTGCTCTTCAAGTGTGTTTACAGGACAAACAAGACATAAAAATCACAACAATCATATGATTTATAAATCTCCACAATTAGATAAATCCGTATGAAAAGACTTATACAAAATAATTCAATTGATGAAGAAGAGAAATCTGTCATTCATTAACTGAACCAAGTAATTGATGTGTTTTTAAATGTTGAAAGAAATCAGACATGGATCATATTAATTAATTCATATCATTCTGCAAAAGACTATGATAGCAAAAGTAGTCTATAATCAATTGTTAATGACATGCATAAACTTGAAACAAAAAATTGATATTATGAAAAGAGAAAGCTGTAGCAGAACATCAACTTATGTCTCAGTTTTTATTAGGAATCCATAGCCTGGTTCTCCCACAAGTGAGGATGATCCTTATTACAAAAATAATCAGTATTTATAAGTTTTCCACAGGGTAATACCTCCCTGTGGAAGTTATCAAAACTATTTACATAAATCTGGGCAGATATCCCAAGTTTAACTAAACTAGGAACCTAAAATAAAACTAAAAAAAAAACAAATATTCCCTTAGTCTGTCCAACATGTCCCATGCAATTCAAATTTACCTGAAAAGGGTAAAAAATAGACAAGTTAGAAGGATGCTTTATTAATGAAATGATAAAAATCTAATCCTATAGACTAGCTACAGAATCTTGCAATTCTGTAGTTGGTCTAAATAAGACACAGAATCAGCATTAAAATCGATTGAAAATCTTTTTAAGAATCAAATTCAATTAACATCCAATAGCTATTTGAAAACGAATCATTCAATTTGAAATTGTTATACCATTCGAAATCAAACAGGATCAAAATAAATCAACCGAATACAGAGATAGGTGTACTCTGTTTCGTTTGTTGCCAAGAGTCAGGTAGACATAATCATAATCAAATAGTTTTGAAATCGTTTCATATCCAATTTGAAACTAATATAATCAAAACAAATCGCAGGCAATCGTTATGCTTCCTCAACAACAGGAGATACGATCGAATCCGACCAAGATCACTTTTCAAATCGTTATAAATGTATTGTCATATGATCTAGACCGTGAGCGAGTTAAACCATAACTGACTCGTAACTGTCCACAAACGAAATCGTAACAGGATCAATCAATTAATAACAGAGTTCGTAATAGATAATTGATCGTTTGTTATTAGACAAATGGGCCGACAAGATCGATTTACCTTGATCAAAATCATTTCTTTTAAACGAATTATAACTGGATTCGATAGTGATAACAAAGTCAATCAATTCGTTTTGCAAATTAAAATCAAACAGAGCAACTTTTACGATGCGAATCCATCTCATGAAAATGATCAAACTGACTGAAAATAAACAACAATCCAATCAAGTGGATCAAACAATGAGGATTTAACATAGTCATAGCTAATCAAAAACCTTCCCTGATTCGGGCGTGAATATCATTTGCACAGGATTTTAAATGAAAGCATTGTTTCCGAAAAAACAAAGTCGTTCTTCCCAAATTGGAAACGATCAGAGTTGTATTTTAGCTTTGAAAATTATATAACACAGCATATGTAACAACCAAACTCATGAAATCATTCGACGATCACCGCATACTAACCATAATGAAATCAAATCATGAACATATTCTAAATCTAGCATGAAAAATTTTCTGTTTAAATTGGATACAAACAAATTCACTTCAAAACAAACCATCAATTTTAACTCAATCGATCAAATCAAATCCAAACATGATCGTATTCTAAATTGAGCATGAGAAACTTCCTGTTCAGAGTAGATACAAAACGAATTCAATTCAAAGCAAACTATCAGTTTCGTTGACTCAATCAAACAAACGACCAAATCAAATCCAAACGAAAACCATTCAAATCCAATAAAAATCTATCAATGGCTAAACTGGGAATGATCAAATCGTGTATTCAAAACAAAATTCCATTTATTTTTAGCAAAGAAAAAATATACAGGATGAACACATTATGACAGAATCATTTCAAAATGTAAACAGAGCTATTCTAAGACCAAATTCCAATCACGACATTAACCTTGATCATTCACACAACTAGAACAATTTCGAAAATCATACCTGTATGATGAGCAGATGGCTTGATCACAACAATTTGGAGTTGATAACGGCTGTGGCCGATTCAAAATTCTTGAAAACGATGGAGCCAGTTGTCTTCTGCTTCTTATCAATTGCTTGGAATTTGTCTCTTTGGCTGGTCAACACTGCAACTTGACTTTCCAGCGATTGAATTTTTAATTGGAGTAGAGGAACGTCGATGTAGTATCGTTCCAACCACAAATCACATTGGTCACATGAAGACTGTGTGTGCTTTGAAAGTGTAGGTGAGGGTTTGATCATATTGCTGAGGGTTTCGTTAGGAAATTTAATCCCAGGGTAGTTAGGATTATTCTTTAGGCAAGGGGGAAGATTTGACTCAAAATCATAAGGTGGTTTGGGGCATAAACCCTGTGAGTAAGGGTACTCACTGGCTAAGAAACATTCAATGTCACAATCTGAATCCTCACTAAGGATTATAAGCTTTGACTCAGCAGAGGGTTTAGGTTTGTTCCTAGCCATTCTCGAAATAAGTCGAGCGTTCTTTTTACCCTTGGCATTAGCAGTAGGGTTTGCCTTAGCCTTTTTGCTCACAGGTCTCTTTATAGCCTCGGCCTTCTCAGCTCCAACATTTGGTAAGTCAATAGCAGGGTCGACCGAAGTCTTAGGAGAGGGTAATAGGATATGGAAGCGCATGGGTGGGCCAACCTTGGTTTCATTCACCATAGGCTTGTCAACCTGGACAGGGTCTGTGTTATCAAAACCATTTCGAGCAATGAAAGCTCTCCAACTATCACCATGTAAACTCAAATGATAAACAATGATATGTTTAATAAGTCCATGGTGGACCAAGCTACTATCATCCTTTTCCCTTTTAAACCTTTTCGACATTTTATACAGGCTATGATGGAAGTAAAAGGGCATATTCAACGGGTATCCCATAAAATTCATTAACAAACGTAGGTGGTAGAGAAACACGAGTCCATATCGACCTTCACAGGTCACGAATTAATTGACTATTATGAAAAGGTCATGCCATCGTGGTTTGAGCATAGATATGGGCATACCTCTGTCACAAGAGGTGACCTTTCGGGAGGCGAACAGTAGTGTCCATGGAATCTCTTCCACTTTCAAATTTTTGAACCAACGCTGGCCTATGGCAGGTAACCCTGTAGCAGAACTAATAAACCTCTCATCGATTTCCAACTGTATGTCGCCCACCTTGGCTCTACAACCATCGAAAGTCAGGGTGAACTGCTATGCCACAACTAAATTAAAACCCTCAAATCGTTGTACAAAGGTGAGCCACTCGTTTTCCTCCAAGTCTTTGCGGGCATTGTCAAATAACAGTAAGGCTTGGCTACCGTTTGGATCGATTCGCACGACTGGTGCCATGGAGCCGAGCACATGGTAAGTCCAGCGTTTGGATCATAGCACACACAGGAGCAAAGTGCACGAAGGGTTACTCGGGCTAACAGAGGTGAACAAGGATAAGGGCTAGGCATAAATGTCAGCGTGCGAAGGTGGTGGAGCTTATCTCTGCCATGCAAAATAGTTATTGCCAATAGTACCACTGCCAACGTTCATAGTTGTTCAACCTCATTATAGTATAGTTCAATAATCATGTCATTTTCCCAACCAATGAAACCAATGGTAAGTGTATAAACCAACGCGCGCAACCAATGTTGTGCCATAGTTTTAAACCATCAACATTCAATTTAAAACCAAAACCAAATGTTTAACCATGCGCCAATGTATTGTAACAGTTAATATCAATAATTTAACCAATGTACCAATGGGTCTTCATGTAATCAACATGCCAACAGTTATGAAAACACGAACATAGGTGTCATGTTAAAAGATATATATGAAGGATTTAATCATAACCCCTATGTATTTTCATGAAACCATAGGTCAAGTAGTTCAAACAACATATAAATCCAAATGCCAATGTATTAAAAATTCAATGAAACCAAGTCACAAAATCAATCGAAGCATGAGTACCGATCAAAGGATCTTGCCAATTGGATAATGATAATTAAAAGGTAAGCGCAATGGGCATATTGACAAGAAGGATCATGACAGTTCAAATAATGACTTCAATGAGACTTCGAAAGACTAAGTTTTCACACTTACAGTCGTGAAAACAAAACGAAGGTAAATGTGCAAGTGTCGCAAAAAATAAAAGTGCCATGATTTGAAGATTGCGACGAACAATTGATGTTTGCAAAACATTGGTGTAGGCAGCTTATAAGACAATAAAAAAATGTGAATTGGCTGCCAACAGATAGTCACATGAAGTACTAACCTATTGAATTATAGCCTGCACATATTATTTTTCTACTGTCTTATTCTGGGAAGGTGTTCTCATTTGGGCATACACTTCATTTATTGGCTGATTAGCCAGACTTTCTGACATTGGTGGTAACCTGTGAGGAGGAACTTTTGCCTGATCCTTTATACTTCAGCCTCTTCAAAACCCCAGGTTATCGGGGACGTCTTCCCTGGGTTAACCTCTCTAAATAGAAAGAACCTCCCCATTGAGGTGACATTGGGTGGGGAAGGTTCCTGTTACGCCAGTTTGACTTCCATCCTTAAGTCTTTTGACCTAGCTACAAACTGTGCGATAAAATTTTGGTGCCGTAGTCGGGGAGCACTAAGTCAATCTTCCTCAATGAAAAATCTTTTCGTTAAGCCTTGCCTCAAAGACCTTTTCTTACAAGCCTACCTGGTGACTCCACTAGGGTGTTATTCCCCTTTTCTTTGATAGTTTCAAGCAAATTATCTGGCGAATCCACTAATGACGAAGCCAACTATGACTTCACAATGGGATCTAGGGAACTACAAACCTTTGGACATAAGTAAAATCCCTGGATATCCTAGAAAAATACCTCTCTTCTATAAGAATTATCTCCCTAGATTCTTTGGCATCAATGGATAAAGTCTCGATTATCACATAAGCAAATTTCGGGAATTCTTTCAATACCGCCATGTCAATGACGAAGCTGAAGATTTGGTGATGAAACTCTTCTCTGCCTCTCTGCACGGAGGGGCTAAGAAATGGTATGATAATCTTCCAGCTGCCAGCATGAAATCTATGGACCATTTTGAGGAAATCTTCCTTGCAAATTGGGCTATGAAATTGGAAGATATACAATCATTTCTAAAAGATCTTGAATGCATAAAACAAACAGAGGGTGTGACTGTCAAATTTTTCGGGGTTTGGTTCCAAAAGTTTCTTTACCAGATTCCTGAAAGCCATCGTCCTAAAGACAAGTACCTCCTTTATCTCTATACTAATGGACTTCAAGGTAATTTGAGCTTCCTTCTAAATAAGAAGAATCCAAAAACACTTGCAGAAGCTCACAACATGGCCATTCAGATCGAAAATAATCTCTTTTTGTCCATAATCAATGCCATGGACACTCTCAGCTTGATAAAACTAGTTTCCCTTGAAACCTTTGTTGAAGATCCACAAGAAAGAAGGGAACAATTTTTTGACCAACAGAATGAGGACGTGACTAAGGAGCAAGAACCTAAGCAAGATGATGAAGTATCCACCGGTACTCCTCCCTTTGATGAGATCATCCAAGAACCTGTTTCTTCTACACAACAAAGCAAAGATGAGTTTAGTTGCTTTCCACTTCAGGATTCCAATGACACCTCATTCCTTGATTCAAAAAATGAAGAAGAAAAGAAAGCTTTGAACAAAGTGGATGGTCCTTGCTGTGCAATCAAAGACAAAGAAACAATTCATGAAGATGAAAAAATAACGCATGTTGAAAACAACAAAGTCCTCGAAGCCCCTGCGCAAGAAGAAGCGGTAAGTTGCCCTCCTGCCCTAGTTTTTGATGATTCTTTACTTTATGATGAAGGAAATGAGGAGGAGGAGAATGAATTTTCAAATGTCTCAAACCCTGCATGTTATGACACATATAGTGACATTGTTGATGACATTGATGAGTTCATACATGTTGGAAGATGTAGGTGGGATATAGTTGGTTATGACTTGGATCCCATCTATGACACTGAGAGTCATTTCCAAGTGTTTCCTTTGCAATCATCAAAGCAGATTATTCTTCACCAATGGAAACAAGGAGATGAGAGTTTTACCCATACTCTCCAAAAACCCAAGGATGACCCGGTACCTTGTTTTCTTGACGATTTTCGGTCATACCTTGAGGGCTTTGATGACTGTTCCTCTGAGCATTTGGATTTATTTTATGAATATGATTACCAACCACTACTCTGCTCAGGTTTTGATGCAAGTAAGAACATTGTTTGCTTAAAGAAGGTTTCTCATGACTTTTCACTTCAACCACCTATTATTACTTTACCATGCTTGTCCATTAAATGTGTAGTTGGGAAGTATATTTTGTATGTTGAGCTTCCTCTTAGGAAAACCCTAGACTCCAAGGGTCGGTTGGATACTGCAAGTTTGAGCCAGTTAGCCCAGTTTTTCAACTTTCCTTTGGTAGTTCGCCAGTCGTCTACTAGGTCTTTGTCGATCCCTTCCTTGAATTCAGAATGTGAGGATGCCCTAGGTAGCCAGTTTGCAGGCCCTTTGAGTCAGTTTTATGAACCTTTCATTTCTCATTACCCTTTATTGAAGTGGATTGAGTACTCTCCTCGGGGATGGACTTGGCAGGATTTTATCCCTGCCACCTGCCTCCATGAGTTAGACTTTGAGATTTCTGATGATATGATATATGCTCTAACCCATGTCATTTTTGTGCTTGATTTGTCACTGTTCTGGTTTACGATGAAGCACAAAGGAAGGTATTGTGGGACATTGTTGGATTGGCTTCATTGGTTATTTGACTACACCAAACATCCAGCCAAAGAAAGTGTAGGTAAGTAGTTTTCTTTTCATATTGATTGTTTTATTTCAGTTGTATACACACACACACACACACACACACACACACACACACA
>JASDQU010334458.1:0-12707 GCA_032191745.1 Picea mariana
CTGGGTTTTCTTCCCCTAGAGGGTTTCCCAGGATAAATGCTATGTCTCTTGTGAATGTGTATTTCTTAGTGATCTTGTTCTTATTATGCTCTTATCTAATGAAATGCAAAGAACTATAATAATGGCATAAACATTAACATATACTAGACAAGGAAATCCTTTCTTGGCCAGGAGTTAAATGCACCCTACACAAGTCAGGTCTCCACTATTCATTGCCACCATATTTTTTAAAGAATAATAATCCAAAAGAATAAGCAGGGTCGAGCTCTAGAAAGGTAGAACAACCCCAGAAGTCACCAATGTCCTCAAAATCAAGGGAGGAGGAAGAACACCAGTTGCAAAGGACAAAGAGGTCTTTTCCAGAATGTCCCAAGATTTCGAACAAGGCCATATTCTCAAGTAAAATGATAAATGAAATATTATCTGTCGCATTTATATAGGAGGTTTCGGCTAAGAATCCCAGAACCAGTGTGTCCCCAACAATCATCCTAGCTAAAATCATCAACCCCCAGCCTATATCGACTGCACTACCTTGCACCCGAGCATCCATTCGAGCATCTCAAAGTATTATCCATATCATCGATAACCTTGAGTCTAACCCTAGTATACCTTCCACCATAGTCACCGAGAAACAAAAATCATCACCAATTGTAGATACCACAATCCCACTACCACCCAATTCCCCAGAACCTATGCAACTTGATATTCTAGAAACAATTCCCTTTCAAGAGAGTCAACCATCCACAGTACCACTACTTACACAACTACCACAAGTCCCCCTCCCAGATACATAGTCTCTAAGGACAGATAGAGGAACAAAATTCATAAAGGATAAGAGTAGAATCCCTGAAGTTCCACCCATAACACAACTCACGATGAAAAAGGAGGAAGATTCTCACGCACCACAGGAAACTCAGTCAAAACAAAGTAAAACTTCACTAAAATAATAGTTGGAACTCATCTTTCAAGATCCACAAAAATGTTCATAAATTTTATAGCTCTACCTAGCACGGGTGGAAGCTATCCCTTTTCCTTTGCTAGCCTTGAAGACTAAATTAGCCCAAAAACTGTGAGGGTCACTCTATGGAGAAGAGGAAGTTTAGACACCATATAAGTAATCCATGGCCAGTGGGATTCCCCTCTAGATAAAACTCCCTCTAGAGGCCACATTTACATCCAGACAGCTTACTTAGCTCCCGACATCGCAATTGGTAGGGTTGATCAGATCCTCAACTGATCACCTATACCAACAGGTTCAGCAAGGTGAAACACAAGATGAGTATTGGAGATAGGAAGGAATGCTAGAGTAGACCAAAATAACATAGGAAGAATACTTGAAAATCCGGGCAGAAGAGAAAGTGGAGAAAACGAAGGGAAATCTCATAGAGATTTGACCAACTTTCAGAAATGAAACCCCTTAGATGCCAGAATACAACGCCACTATAGAACCAAAGGAACAACCCAAATTGGTTCAGCAAGCATGGGAGTTACTAAAAGATCAAGCAAAGGACCTTCAAACATAGTTGGAGGGAATGAAGTTGAAGGCCGAGGCACAACCCAAAGAAATTCAACAACAACTAGAAAGAGTTGTCTTGAAAGGAAACGATGCTAGAGCCTTTCTACAAAAAATGATTGTCGAATGTACCACCATATTCAAGGAAGTCAGTGTCTGAATGGGTTTTATAACCCATCGCAAACAGGAACTAGAATACTTGTGCAATAGAATCCATACATTCAATGAATAAGCAACTAAAACACATGATCCTCTGGAGCAACAAGAAAAATTCGATGAAATGCATCAAGAAGACAATTCTCTGAATGCTCTGTTTGTAGCTCAAATAGTAGAAAATAAGGAACTCAGAGCCTTCATGCCTGTCATTCAAACTACATACCTACAGATTCATTAGGTTGAGACACTAGCAGATGCAAAATGGAATTCTCTCATTACATCCAAGATGAATGAATTCAACCTCAACGCAATACAACAATTTGTTGCATAAGCTTCATTGCTTGCCAGAAAATGGCAAGATAAACTTGAACAGTACCAGGAGGTCAAAGAAAAATCACTTGAGATAGTACTATAGTTAGGCCCTTCATTTGAAGGAGCCAAGGTGGAAGAAAGTAAAACCCCCAAAGGACAACAGGCTGAATCAAAGAGCACATAATAACCAAATACTTGACTCAGGGAGAGTCAATGATTGTGGTGTGGGCCTATTGGGCCCTTTTTTTTGATAAAAGAGGTTGCGCAACTCATCAAAGATACAACCAACCAAGTAAAGAAGGATGAAAAATGAAGCGTGAAAAATAAATACGTTGAAACAAAACATAGTCTAAAGCTAGTGCATACTCAATTTTGGAGCCAATATAGTTACAACATAATCAAGAAGAGAAGAGGGCCGATGGGTTCTCAAGAGGAAGAAAGGAGAAAATTGTAAGGATGATTCTCTCGTGAATGATTCTTTTGATGAGGATGATTCTCTTGATGATGATTCTCTTCTTGGGTGACTCTTTTGTATGTTCTCTTTAGTATTGTACTATATTGTAATGAGTGTGTGAGAGATAGGGAGATGAAAGAACTAGATATGTACTCCATATATATATTGTAATTAGGAAGAAAATATTCTAGAATCATTTTGATCAGTTGTAGTAGTATACTGAGATGTACCTATTGATCTCTTATACTAAGTAGGATGGATGTCTAATGTAAAGCTACAAATGATTATTGTCCAAAGACTTCTAATATAACAAAAAGATATTGGAGATCAAATTTTGAAAATGTTCCTAGTTCATCTTACTTTCTGTATCTTTGAAATGTCATTATGTGCTATCTATTATGAATTACATGTTGTTATCCCTTATTAATGTTATGTATAGTTCTATTCTTCTGTATTAGTGTATGATGTGCTAAGTATCTGAACTGAGTATCTATCTTGAACTAGATTGGTAATGATATAGATGGATTATAGATCTATATAGAATTCTTCTTACCCTTCCTTTATCTCTTTTGTATCGGTTGTGCTTTAGGTGACACTTCTTTCCTTTCAGAAAGATGAAAAAATTCAACACACTAGACTACTTTGGTACCCTTTTTCGGTAACTTGCGCAAGACCCCATTGTGACAAATTTACACCAACATGTGCCATCTATAGAAGAGTAGGCCATACACGTATACATTTTTTAGAAATAACCTTGACAGTAGACTCATCTTGTACCCATAGTATCTTCTCAAGTGCCATAACTGGAGTAGCGGCCTGAACAACCTCTTGTACCTATTCTGCATGTTTTGTGAGATCTTGATTACTTGGATCAACTGTAGTGATTCACTTATCTAGTTGATCGGTGTAAGCCTTGATTAGCTTCAAAATCTGGGTCGTAGGCAGGGTGGACAATTCTCCATTGGTAGAATAAATATCAAACAACGACCATGAAGAAAGTGACTGACCACTTGCAATAGATCGCTTTGAAAAGCTCGGAGTACCAACACCCTTTAGGGTAGGTGAATGGTATTTGAATTTGCGCACAACTTGGTCCTATACTTTCAATGGAAGTGTGTCAAGCACCATTATCTATTCCAAGAAAACCTCTAGGATGGACCTCATTGTTGTGGGTCTGATAACATTGGTGCCACTTTCTCTTTGATGAAGGTCATGCTATGCATCGATTGTGTGTCGCCCTGGTTATCCATTAACTCATGCTCCGATTTATTCTGGTCTTTTGAAGGGTCCTCATCCATAAGACCTCATGTCTCAAGTCCTGCCTTTGGCTGCAAAGGGAAGGTCATTTCTGGGGTTGAGTCCAAGGAAACTTGAACCTCTGGAATATGAGGAGAAGTTGGTGGGGATGAAGTGGGGGTACCTATAGTGGTGGTGATATTGGTAGAAGATTCAGGAAAGACAGTGTCAGCTTGAGTATGGAATGGGGAGGATGGAGGCGTGGTAAAATTGTTGATGGTTCCACCATTCTGTGGGTTGGAGGCCTCTTTGATGACAATAGTATATTGGGGTTGGATTGGAGGGTCATAAATAATATGTATGATGATGAGTCTAGATGGTGAATTGAAAGATGTGGGAGTTTTGGTGCATGGATGGAGTGGAGTGGTATGGAATTGTGGTGAAATGGAGGAAAGTGGTATGGCCTTAGTAATGAGAGAGGCCACAATGGGTTGGGATGGGGAATTCGTACACAAATGTTTCCAAGGAAATATAGAGGTCAATACCTCTTGGAAATGTTTACTTGATATCTAGGCATCATCAGGAATGGAGGAAAAGGGTACATGACCTATGCTTCTTAGTGAGGTGTTCCCTTCTTAATCTCGAGCCTCTTCATCTAAGGTGGTCAATGTGTGAGTTCTCTTGCTTTCACTAGGGCCTGCACCTGACGTTTCAGTTGGGGAAGAACTTTTTGAAATGACCGATAGGGTGTAGGAAACACCAGTCAACGTCTCTTCCCTTAGGAACCCTAGCCATCCTCTGACCTCCTTGTCAAACGCTGTTTCATCAAGGTAAAATGGAAGAGGAGTCACATGAAAGAGTTTTGGTGTAGCACACAACAAATGCACAAATCTATGGTTGCGATTCATACTGAACCATGTGTGGTGAGTATTTTTTTTTAGGATCACTTGTGGAATCCTGAGCCTCTGAGTTGTAGTGACCATATCATTGTGCAACTGTGAAAAGAAAACATTGTGCTCAACAACATTGATGACCATATTTATAGCATGCCAAGAGTCAAATAACTTGGCAATGCAATGATCTGACCCATGATAAAGTTTTCGGCCATGGGGAGGCTACCATTTCCACATTGCAAAAGATACAAGAATATATCCATAATTGAAATAAGTGGTCCACTCATGGATGTATGCACAAGCCTGAAACATGTCTTGGAGTAGATACCGGCACCAGTTCATCGGTTCATTTTTCTTGGTGAATTCAACCACCACTATGGCATCCAACGTACACTCATTCCGTGTGAAATTTTCATCACCTTGCCAGTGATGAGGTAGTAGGAACAAAGAACCTGTGGATTTTTAATGGGCTCTATCAAAGTGCCAAAAATTCCCCGATGAGTCCCATAGATCTCATAGAGGCTGAGCATACCCTTTTTCCTACCATGCTTCCCAGACCCCTGGAAGTCGTTTGATACATTTTGACCTGTCATAGAAAATTTGTCATCTAGTGGATGTATTCAAGGTGTATAGGGTATCCTTTTTCCAGCCACAGGGTGTTGTTTTGGACTCGGATGATTAGGAATTTAGTGCATTTGGAGACTTTAGTGGTGGTGTCGAACAAAGGTAAGTCTCGTAGATTAATGAATGTTTTGTTGCACAGGGGCAGGAATGACTGCTTCCATTTCCACTGGAATGAACCATCCAATAAGGTGGTGCAGTCTTGGAAGGTATGAATCACCATGGATGGGTACTAGGAAGCATTATTTAAATTTGTGTCCACCAGTCGTGTGTGTTCTACCTTTCCATGGAGATCATCTAAAACTTTGATCCGAGGGTCAATGAATTCAGTTGGAACAACAAATGTAAGTGGAGTAGGGGCTTTGGGGACTTAACCCTGACCAGAAGTGGAAAACGTGATAAAAAAATTTCGATAGTAGACAAAGTGAACAGGGGGATGAGTCCACATACCCAAATTCATAGAGAGCTCACTGGGTACCATAACTGAGTATATAGTTAGCACGATGAATTTACAATAATATCGATTCGTCGACCAAATATGTGCTTATAATAAAAATGCAGAGGGTGACATGATGACCATGCATTAAATAATACAAGGTAACAAGAGTGGGAATTAATGGTTGACTTAATCCTTCGAGATGGGAAAAATCCACAACGTGATTTGGGCAATTAAATAGATAACCAAAAAGTTTGTAACATAATGGTAAATAAATTCAGGAAAGTAATGAGCAGGAAAGTGGTAAACCAAAAAAAGGACAGACAAATGTTAATATTTATGTGAGTAGGACAAACATAGATGTAATGACGGGTAAAAAGGTACTAATGAATTTGAACGACCCATGTGATGACACAAGGGCATAAAATTCAAATTTTAGCAACATTAAGTATGAGATGATGTGACTGTGACCTCCTCAACCACAAAGCGAATATCTAGGTTGGATGAATTGGATAGGAAAACAAAGCACTAAGACATGTAAAATAAAGAACATGTAACCATTTATTGACATAAAATAAAACATATATATAAATGGAAATCCTACTTACTAACACACTCCTTGAACCAGGAGCATAGAAAAACTGTAATTATGCAACAACCAAGTAGGGTTTCATGCGTGCACCATTCACCAAGCTAGGTTGAAGAATTGCATCAAGTTGCACTAATTTGATAGCGCCAAATTCATGGATTTCCACAACTATAAAAGGACCAAGCCAATGCATTTGGATATTTCCCAGATGTTTCTCACACTTGTTGTCATATAAGAGCATCAAGTCACCTTGTGAAAATGATTTACAATTTATATGTCGATTGTTCCAGGCCTTTTTTCGAGATTTCTTACAATTTGATGAAAATCTGCTAAGAACCTAGCTTCCTCAATTTCTTGCAGTTCTTCCACTCACAAAATAATGGATTCATCCTCAATCATCTTGGTAAATTGCACAATGAATAGACTTCGGGTGAGAAACTTAATTGGCATAACTGCTTCTCATCCATATACCAGTTGAAACGGGGTATACATGTTCAAGCGTTTTGTGGTAGTCCTATACGCCCATAACATAGTTGGAACTCGCTCATCCCAGTCATACCAATTTGCGCAACAAACCTTAGTCATCCCCATATCCAATAGTTTATTAAATTATTCCACTGTTCTGTTATCCTACGGATGGTAGGGACTGTTCTTATGATGCTGACTAAAACATTCTCTAGTAAGGGTCACTATAGAGTTACTGAGAAAGTGGGATCCTTGGTCACTGGTCAAGCTCCAAGGACAACAAAACTTGGTAATAAAATTCTCAAAAATAAGCTATCATGTAGTGGATGTAGAACAATCCCAAACAACCTCCACTTCAGCCCAACGAGTCAGGTATTCTATTGCGATAATTATGTATAAGGCCTTTTAGTGCTTAGCTGGATGCTTTATCGGACCGATGAAGTCAACAACCCATTTTTCAAAAGATTGTAGTGCTTGAATAGGGTGCAGAGGAAACTCATCGTGTCACAATGGTTTCCCACTCTCTGACATACATCGCATGACAAAGCATATTCCTTAGTATCTTTAAACATTGTAGGCCACCATAGTCGTTCCTACAATATATTTCTCGCAGTTTCCTTTCTTCCAACGTGTCCTCCCACAACTCCACCGTGACATTCCCATAAAATATCAGGTCTTTCTTGGTCGAGCACACAATGCCACAAGATATTATCCAATCCCAATTTGTAGAGTTGACCTTCAAATAGTTGATAATCTTTTGTGAAAACCATTAGGTGCCTCTTTTGTGTTTCATAATATCCTTTCAACCTATTACCAGTAGTCAAGAATAGGACAATATTCGAAAAATAATAAGGAATGGACTCAATATGAAACAAATATGTGTCTGGGAGTTGGTCATCTACAGGTCCACCACTTTCTCTGAACTCTAGGTGAGACAAGTGATATGGCCCAATATATAACTTTCCAAGCTTAAAAACAACCTTAAAAGAGAACTCCCGAAACAATAACAATCACCTTCAAATGTGACCTTCTAACACATGTTTTTTCACCAAATACTTCAAAGTAGAAGGGTCAGTAAAAAAATTAAAATGACTTGCAAGAAAATAATGCCTAAACTTTTGTAAATCATACACCATATCTAAACCTTCCATTTCAATTGTGGTGTAGTTGCATTCAACTTGGGAAAGTTTGCAGTTGACAAAGAATATAGGATGGTCCAAGTTTCCTTCCCCTAGTTGCAAAGAATAATGTTGAGTGAAACTACAAAGGAATCAATATTTACATGAAATTTAACTCACCAGTGAGGATAAGTCAGAATGGGTGCACTACTCAACATCTCTTTTAGCAGGCTAAATGATTTATCACAGTTTTGAGTCCAATAAAATTCCTCAGATTTCTTCAGTAATTGTTCCAATGGTGTGGTTATGCTCACGTAGCCCCAGATAAATTGGTGGTAATATCATGTATGTCCCAGGGTCGTCCGTAGTGGTTTGACAGTAGTAGGAGGCATATTGAGAATTATTGCAACTTTCATAGGATCATCCAACACTCCCTCCCTACAAACAATATGACCTAGCAGATTCCCAAAGGGTACACAAAAAATACACTTTCTCAGATTAAGAGAAATTTGTAGCTGTGTACATCAATCTAACATCAATTGTAATAGCCCATTGTTCTCTTTAAGTAAGTCATATATAGTCCAATCATCCAGGTAGATCGCAATAAACATGTGAATGAAATTGCAAAACATTGCAATGATTATCCGAGAAAACATTGCTGGGGATTTCTTAAGCACAAAAGGCATAAAATTATATGCAAATGATCCCCACTCAGTAGTAAAAGTAGTATTCTTATTATCTTCATTGGTTATTCAAACTTGGTGATATCCAAAGAACCCATCTGTAAAGGAATATGCTTTCTTTCCCTGCTACTTGATCTAGTACCTCATCGCTAAAGGGGGTGGGGAAGGGGTCATGTACACAAGCAACATTAATTAGGTTTCTGTAATCCACAAAAACTCATATATCATCCATATCTTTCTTGGTTTGTATCATGATATGACTGATCCATTCATCCTCATCGACAGGGAAAATCAACCTAGCTGTGAGAATTCTGTCAATTTCCTTCTTCACTTTCTCTTTAACTCACGGATTAAGCCGATAGGTCCTATGCTTGACTGGTCTAGATTTAGGCTTGAAATCTATCTTCATCTCTCCTAAATATCCCTTAATATATTTTAATTTTGAAAAAATTGTAGGAAACAGATCCTCATATTGTCGCAACCGAGCCTATATCTTTGTCATGGTTTGTTCATCCCAATAGTCTCCAATGGATGCTAGCTTAGGATGCTCATCAATTCTTATATTGACTTTCTACAACTTCAAGGGTTTGGTATAGGAACTCAGGACATCATTTGAGATAGTATCTTTAACCCCCATAGACCCTTCAGACTCCTAAAATGTCATATGTCTAAGGTCCTCAAGGTCATAGGGATCTTCTGGGTCTCTATCAATAGTGAGATAGACCACATGTAATCGAGTAGAGTATGGGTAAATAATATGATGAATGATGTATTTATGTTAAAAAAAAACAATAGGAGTATGTATATTCTTAAATTAATCATCAAAAATTATTTTCTTAATCTGTTGAAAAGCTACAGTGAGAATAAGAAGTCTTGACAAAACTATCATTGAGGGATTTTCCATCAACCAGTTTTCCGTCGAGCTTCCTCATGTATATACCAAGAAACCATAATTTTTCCCAAGGAATGAATAAACTAATTCCCCCACAATTGGGAAGGTAGTTTCACAACTTCCCATACCTGAATATAGTGTGCAACATGCTCCCTCGGATCTGAAATCCCATCATATAATTCCAAACCTAACTATTCCAGATTCAAAAAAGTAAGTTGAGAAGGGGGAATAAAGTAATTTTGGATGGCACACTTTGCTTCGTCCCAGAAAGATAAATTACCCTTATGGATGGCCCACCATCTCGCTGAAGAGGATCTTAACACAACATCAAGTACATGAATTATTTTTTCTAGCATGACTTTATCCTCTAACTCAACCAAAAATCTACATAAAATTGAAGTCCCATCATAGACAGGGTAGTCTCTAACCTCCGATCCAATCCACCTACATGATTTGATAGTCATGCAACATCATGACAAGTTCTCATATCTTCCCTTTTACCAATTGTCAAAAGAGGCCTCATAATATTCACCTATAGATTGAATACTAATCCAACTTACTGATCCATCTATAGTCGAGTTAATGTAGTTCGCTCGCTTTCCTATGGTCAAAGTATAGAGGTGGTACAATGCATCCTCTGCCATATTCCCCTATAACGAATCCATATAATGAGGGCCTTGGTTGGGATCTAGTGGTTGGGTGACTTTCATACCATTTTCTTCAAAGTTCACGAGTTTCTTAATATATTTAACAACATAATTCTCATAAGCTCAGTCGATACCCAAAAGAGTTAGGTATGGTTCCTTCTCTCCCATGATTTCTATAACCTCATAGTAAGACATTGTATTGACTCGATATAAGTCCCATTCAACATTCTATAGCCATCCAACAAGATAGATACACTATTGATTGTCCATGCACAAATGAATGGGTGAATAGACAAGCTTGGAATTACCCATGGCTTCTAAGGTTTTCTTTGGTAGGATGTTGAAATCAGACCCTGGATCTAGCATAAAATCACTAATTTTGTAGTCGATGATGTGAGTATTTAGTCTAAATTCCCGTCTGGAACTTTTCTTCCTTCTCTGTATTCTACCCATATGTATTTCGAGAAGATGAACGACAATCAACTCTTCTGGGTTCGTTTCAATATCTAAAATCCCCTTGAGCTTGTTCTAGAACCCCTTGGTAAGTTGTTCATTATCCAAAATATCACAAAGTAATTGGAGCCACAATTCAATAGTCAACTAAGGTCTCATTGGAGGATATTTTGAGCCACACAATTTTCCACGAGATTAGGGTGATGCTCACAGATAAATATGCAGGTTATTGTAGGATTAGAAACTCGTCGAAATATATCAACAATGTCCTTAAAGAAATATTTTTTCACAAGGCGGTCATATGTAACATCTTCCAGTACCACCTTGCAAATATTTTTTTGAGTTGAATTAACAACATCAACACCAGTCCCTGTTCCACCTCCAGTAATCATATTAATATTGGGCACATTTTCTTCAGTGCCAAGTTGGGGCTTTGATTTTATCAAATTGGAACCTCACTTCCTTGCACGATCCTCTTACTTTATGATCAATTCAGGGAAATCCTCGGTGGCATGAATTTTTTTTCTACAGTGGGAACATCAAGGTTGTCTCCGAAGAGGACAATCTATAATGATATGCTCTTGCTAATCAAAATTATAACATAGTGTTGGCCCTCTTATGTTAGTTCGTCCACCTTTGAAACCTCCACCACCCCGACGTCCTCCTCCAAATCCTTGAGGAACTTCATCAACCCTGAATGCATACCAATCTAGTATATTCACAAGAGATCTAGAGTGCAACACTATTTGGTGGTGTGAGTAGGGGACCCATATAACTCATAGTAGAATGTGTTCAGGACATGGGTGTATTTTTTTAGGATTGGAAAATGTTGAGGGGGATTCCCATGGCTTCAACAAATTTCACAATAGTCATTATTTTGATTACACTGATGGTTTGGGAAGGCATGGTACTACACAAGTCCATGTAATGGTGTTGTAGCTAAGATTTGTGCAACTCCTCTAGAGGGTCCTAGTGGTGGAGGTAGCATGGGTTGTGGGGGGGGGTCTTGCACCCATTAGTTTGGGACATTCTGTTGTTGTATTCCCCTTAGTGTAGAAACCAATACACTAGACTTGAGGGTGGGCTGCTTTAGAAATGGTCAATTATTGAATCTCATTATTCAAGGTGCAAATATGGCCTTGCAATTGCGTAATATTATAGTCATCGGGTGGTCTTATTATCAACAAGATTCCATGATATCCCTCCATCACCTCAATTTTCATGGTCTATTCTAGGGATTCCCTGAATCTAGTTATTCACGACTGGGTTAATGGAATCTGAGTTAATGGTAACAATCTCTGAATGAACCATTTCTGTTGGTGGTATTTGTGAATGGGGTTTTCCAATTTCCATATCACATATTTTAATATTTTATTATACTGCCAGGAAGATTCCCCATCTCTCTATTTGGTTTCCTGTAGTTCACAAAGAGCTTGTTGCTCAGATTGGGGTAGCTTAAATTCAACTATAAATTTTTGTTTGAATTGTGGTAAAGGAAGTGGTTTCCCTTAGGGATTCTCTGGTTCTATGGATTTCATATACCATTTTAATGCCCGACCCATTAACGTGGTCCGTGGTCTAAACCTAAACTATTTAATTATCATTTAAAATCCTTCAAGACCACCATATGGCCTAAAAAAAGAACCAATGTTGTTCAATATCATCATCCCCTTTACCCCAAAATTTTGGGTATCGGGTGAGGGATCTAGCATGAAGATGCGCTATGGAAAGACTTGGGGACCCTATCAATATAAATCCTAAAGGTCCGAGTTGCGATAACACTAAAGAACTTACCATACTACTACTACTGGTACCACTCGAACTGGTTGGACTAGAATGAGGAGAAATAACAAAAAATATGGGAGAATGTATTGTAGAATTTACCAGATTGGAAGATTACACTAAGGGACTAGGCGATCCAAGGCTAGTTCCTGCATCTTCGAGATGGGATTATTTAACCTGGGGGGTCACATTAGGAGGCCATATCATATTAGGTCCTGTAGTGTACTTCACATATTCAAGTGCTGCATGATTTGGTTATCCCACAAATTCTACAGAGGTTACAACTAAGTCTTGTTCCTCGGTGATGACTCTGATCTTGATTCTTTCTTCCGACTTTTCACCATCTCGTCTAATCTCTTCAAAACTCTCATCTTTCTCTACAAAGTTCCCCTTCAACCATTGGTTGGCCAACCTTCCTCGTAACTGCAACTCTTTCAACTTCTCTAACTCTCTTTTA
>JASDQU010334459.1:0-11161 GCA_032191745.1 Picea mariana
AGTTTTTACTTTCAGGAAAACATGATCACCCACTTTATATTCTTTGTGGGTTCTATTCTTATCAGCATAACTCTTCTGCTTGTCTTGGGAAGCTTTCAAATTCTGTTTAATTCCTATCATTTGGTCCTCCATCTCTTTGAGCAGCTCAGGCCCAACTACTACTCTATCAACTGGATTGTCCCAGCTCACTGGAGTGTTGCACTTTATTCCATCAAGTGCTTCGAATGGGCTCATCTTCAACAATGTATGATACCCATTATTGTAGGCGAATTCTACCAAATGTAGGTAGTCTTCCCACCTTGATGGTTTATCCATCATATACATTCTCAGTATGTCTTCTATTACTTTGTTCACCCTCTCTGTCTGTCCATCAGACTCAGGATGATACAATGTACTAAAGTTCAGATTCATTCTGAATCCCTTGAATAGTCCTTTCTATAAATTCGAGGTGAATTTTAGGTCCCTATCAGACACAATCGTTTTAGGAATTTCGTGCAAGTGTGCCACTTCTTTTAAGAATATATCAACAACATCTCCTGCCTTGTGACTAGTTTTTAGTGGAATAAAATGGGCAGCTTTTGTAAGCTTGTCCACCACCACCATGATTGGATCATGTTGCTTTCTTGTTCTAGGAAATCCTATGATAAAATCCATTGTCACCATTTCCCATTTCCACTCAGGAATGGGTAAAGGCTGCAACAACCTTGTTGGGTGCCTATGCTCAGCCTTAACTTTCTGGCACTCCATACATCTGGTGATGTATTCAATGATATCTCTCTTCATACCCAACCAAAAATAATGGCTTTTGACTACTGCCATAGTCTTCTCATATCCAGGCGTCCAGCATAAGCCACATTATGCATTTCTTTTAGAATTGCCATCTTCAATTCTCGGACATTGGGTACATATGCTCTATTTTTATACAGAAGTAAGCCATCAGTTCCCAAGGTGTAACTTTCCTTGGTCTGTGGTCTCTCATGCTACCATAGATTTGCTACTAGAACTATGTATTGCAAATCAACATTTGCAACTTCAAAAATTTTGTCCTTAATCTCAGTCTTGTACATGCTAATGGTTGTAGAATGTAATTTTTGTTCTTTTCTATTGAGTGCATCAACCACCTTATTTTCTTTCCCTTTGATATGCTTGATATCAAAGTCATATT
Organism: Picea mariana; assembly: GCA_032191745.1. NCBI lineage: Eukaryota > Viridiplantae > Streptophyta > Pinopsida > Pinales > Pinaceae > Picea > Picea mariana. Next base: position 1,166 of record JASDQU010334459.1, read on the forward strand.
CACACAAAAACTCCAACCATGTGGTTTTCCTGGCATTTAAAGTCGACTGATCAAATAAATACTTCAGACCATTGTGGTCTGTTCTCAATTTGAATCTCCTTCCCATGAGGTAATGTCTCCATTTCCTCAATGTGTGGACGATTGCTTCCAACTCTAAATCATGAGTGGCATAATTCCTTTCATGCTCTTTCAGCTTTCAGGACTCATAAAATATTACAAATCCCTCTTGGCTGAGAACTCCTCCCAACCCCTCCTTACACGCATCTGTGCACACCACAAAATCCATATTTGGATCTGCAATCCTCAGGATTGGAGTGCTGGTTAATAGCTGCTTCAATTGTTGGAAACTGTTCTCACACTCTTCAGTCCACTGAAACTTCCTCTCCTTCCTTTGCAAGGAAGTAATAGGGTGAGCTAACTTTGAGAACCCTACTATAAACCTTCTGTAATAACCTGCCAGACCCATAAAAGATCTAAATTCCGCCACATTCCTTGGCCCTGACCATTCTCGGATGGTCTCAACCTTTTCAAGATCCACATCGATCCCTTCTTTTGATATAATATGTCCCAAGTAATGGATTCGCCTTTGATAAAATGAACATTTGCTCAGCTTGGCATACAGCTGGTGTTCTATCAACACTTGCAGAACCATTCTCAAGTGTTGTTCATGATCTTCCTTCGACTTGGAATACACCAAGATGTCATCCAGGTAGACTATGACAAACTTGTCTAAATAGTCCCGGAATACACGATTCATTAAGCACATGAAAGTAGCAGGTGCGTTTGTCAATCCGAACGGCACCACTGTGAATTGATAATGACCATACCTTGTTCTAAAGACGGTCTTGTTGATGTGCTCCTCATTTATTCTCACTTGGCGATATCCATATCTGAGATCTATTTTTGAAAATATTTTTGCGTCCTTCAACTGGTCAAAATGATCATCGATCCTTGGCAGAGGATACTGGTTCCTGACAGTTAACTTATTCAACTATCAGAAATCAATGCACAGCCTCAACGTCTCATCTTTCTTCTTCATGAATAGGACCGGGGCACCCCAAGGTGACACGCTTGGGTGAATGTACCCCTTCTTCAAAATCTCTTCAAGCTGCGATTGCAACTCTTTCAACTCTGGTGTACTCATTCTATAAGGAGCCTTTGAAACTGGAGCTGCTCCAGGCTTCAAATTTATAGAAACAATGATGTCCCTCTTCGGAGGTAGTCGAGGTACCTCCTAAAATATGTATTTTAACTCTGCGAGTACCTCACGGTCTTCCAGCTTCGAGACTGCATCTCTGGATGCTTCTTCCACATGAGCTGCAAATAATTGACAGCCCTTCTTGTAGCACTTCTTCAGCTGCATGGCTGAGATTTCTCTAACAGCCACAGTTCTGGGAATTCCTTGGACTGTTTTCCAATTTTCCTCTTCGTCTAGACATGTAAACCTTTTGTTACGATAGTCTAGGAGGGCATGGTGTTGGTCCAACCAGTCCATTCCAATTAAGCAGTTATAAGAGCCTAAAGGAAGAATATTCAATTCATCTTTAGTGCTCAATCCTTTCATGTCCACTGAACAGGACTTAACCAATTCAGTGACCTTCCTCTTGGTCCTTGTGGCCAACTACACTAACCAAGACTTCTCATGTTTGATTCTTGATAAACACAAACTTTCCACCACCCTAGGATCTACATAACAATGGCTAGCCACTGAATCAATTAAAATAATTAGTGGTCAGATGTTAATCATACCTTCCACTTCAATCATGTGTGATTGAAATTCTACTTTCTTGTTGTCCAGGGCTGCGTAGATCCTTGGCATCCTGCTGCCCATATCCTTGACTATTTCAACTTGCTGAACATTGTGGACGGTTCTCGCTTTATCTTTTCTATGGGGGAAGTCTTTGTACCTATGGTTTCCTTTACAACCCCAACACTCCATAGGTGGTGTTCTTAGCATTTTTTCACCCACTTCAACCTTCCTGGGCTCTCTAAAGGATGGTTGTCTGTGGGGGCTGTTTGTGAAAAAAGGAGGCTTGTTTCCCTTCTACCTCTTCTCTTTCATGAACTTCTTCTGATCATCCCAAGCCTTCTGAAAAGTAGGCCTTTCTCTTTGCTATTCATATAAGCATTTTTCCCTTCTTATCATTTCTTCCATGGTCTTAGGATCATCATACTAAATCTTATCACCGATGGAAGGTGGCATTCCACTCAGATACCTCTGAATCTTGATAGTCTCATCTTTGATGAATGGAACATACTTCAGCAATTCCAAGAAACTTCGTTCGTACTCATCAATGGTCATGCTGCCTAGCTTAAGTTCAAAGAAATCCTTCATCTTTCTATCATAGTATCTTTTGGTCAGGTATTTCTTCTCGAAATACCTCTTAAAATCCTTCTAATTGATATCTTTCTCTCTGATGTGCTGCACTTGCACAAACTGATCCCACCACATGGATGCTTTTCCTTTTAGCTAGTACATCACAATTCTTCCTTCTGCATGAGCAGAGTAGTTATATAGTTGGAAATATTTCTTCATGCCAAGCAACCATGTTTTGGTATCTTCCTCCTTCTTATGTTCTCCATCGAACATTGGAGGATTAATCTTGTTCATCTCCCCTTTCAATTTATCCTTTCCATATTTTCGATGTTTTCTGCTAGGGGATGGGCTTAAACTACTATGTCTTTCCTTTCCAGAATGCTTCGGGGAGAGATGGTAATGTATACTACCACTCCTTGATCTTCTTCTCCTCTCAGGGGTTCTAACACTTCTTGATCTGCTTGTGTCACTCTCTTTTTCCAATTTCTTTTCTATTCTTTCTAGGATCTTCAACATTTTTAAGTTGAACTCACCCTGCCGATCCCTGATTTTCATGAATTTTTGGCTATCAGCTCGGTGAGCCTGGGCCTCTCTCTACAATTTTTCAATGAGTTTCATCATATGCCCTTCTTTATCTATCTCTTTTCTGTGCCCATTAGAGTTTGTTCCTTCGACTCCCAAGTTGACATCCTTTCCTTCTCTTTCGTCCTCTATTTCGGAGGAAATCTACACCTCTTCCATTTCTATATTTGATGTCGATTAATTGGTGTCTTAACACTCATTGAACTCTGCACACACAACGTGCAGCCAACCGAAGTTTGTCAGGCCTTAACCCTTACAAAATCACAATATTCATAATTCAACGTGAGTGAGAAAATGTTTTAACTTCACAAAGTTTTCTGAGCTCTGATGACTCTGCAATTTCGGGACTTCGAGTTTTCGATACCTGGGAAGTTATGATGCAGTGAATCCCAACCTCCTGTCACTCATATCCCCGAAATTCGATACACGGTTTCTTGTACGATATCCAACGATCCTCGATGAGTTGGATCTAACGGTCTAGATCCTTTCGGCATTTCATGACTAGAAATTCACATTGCAGTGACTCCCACTCCTTGTCGCCTCAATTCCTGAATTCCAAAAATTTGGTTTCCTTGCTCTCTAGGCCCACAGCACAGCTGTCACCCTTAAAATCGGCTATGATTCTTCTATCTCTGAAGACTTCAGGACTTCGGGACTTCGGGATTTCGGGTTTCGGTTCTTGAGACTTCCAGTATCGCTTTCCTTTCCAACCCCTGACTTTCAAAATTCCAATTTACTTTATTCTCCAGGCCCACAGCAGAGCTATCGCCCTTCACCACCGTGGCACGTGGTACGTTCAGGAGGGTCCATGTCACCTTCATTGACGTCATCGGGTCCCACCACTCTCACCTGTCTTCTTGACTCACTGGCATGTGGTACACCTTCATGCACCCACGTCCATTCCAAGCAAAATCTAACGGTTAGAACTCTTCCTCAGATCTATGATGCAGATCTTTTTCGGCATTCCAGGGTTTTGGGCATCGGGAGTTTGTGCATCCCACATCTCAAACTTTCATTTGCCGAAATCCCGAATTACAATTTTCTCTTCCACTTGATCCAACGGTCAAGTCCTCTCCTGCGATCCATGGTGTAGATCATTTTGGGAATCCGTGTTTCACTAAATCACGACTTGCGAATGCAAGGGTCTTCCTTTTTGGTTTCCCGAGTGCCGAAACGTCATCCACAAGCCATGTGGTTCCCCCAATGGATGGTCCTGACGAATTTCGGGATTTCACGTATCGCGATTTCCACATTCCCGTGCAACTCCAAAGGGTATTTAAACCCTATGCACATTCTCTAGATCTGACAGTAACAAGGGTTCACCTTCCCTTCCGAGCAGATACTAAGGCTCCAACACTTCTAGTATGGAGTCCTCTCTCTCAGTGGCCATATACCATACCGTCTGCGGTTTCACGACACGGTTATACCTCCTGAGCTTGTAAGCACGTCAAGTAACTCCTTGACACATATGGAGCATTCCAATGTCCGAAATCAGTCCTCTAGACACAATTTCTTCTCACACCCTTGGTCCAAAGACCACTCAAATGGCCCATCTGGGCTCAGTGTCGAAACCTTGGCTCTGATACCAAACTGTAACGTATGTTTTCTGTTACCAAGGCTTAATCACTCTAGTACCAAACTATAACACCACTTTGTGTACTTCGCAGAATAACAATAGTGCAACACTTAATTATATAACAACATGCATTTAAGCAAATGAAACACATTTAAAATTAGAGTAAATATAAGAATTACTGCTAACACAAATATTCCCTGGCATTAACAAAAATTCATCTGCACANGCATGCCTGTGATTCTTATATTTTATCATGTATTCTGTTGTGCAGATGAATTTTTGTTAATGCCAGGGAATCACAGGCATGCAAAACATAACATTTAACATAAGTTGATACTTATCTTGAAATTGTGGTAGTTCCACCAACCAGGTGCAGGCCTTCCATGAACCTCCTAGCCTTAGACTCCACTGCTCATCAGCTCAGCAGTAGGTCACCCCTGAGATGGGACTAAGCTCCACCCCAAGGCAAGAAATCCTAGGCTAGGTTGAAGTTATAGGGAAAACACACAGTCATGAGGAAGGAATTCTCTCCCAGGAACCACTCATGCTCACTGCCCACGGACTTTCCTTCCCCACATGCCTGTTCCACCCCAGGAGTATACACTTTCTCTGTCATCTAGACTGTCCTTCAACTACTAACCTCCCTTGCCTTGGGTTATAGCAACAGACCGGACCGAAAGTCTCTGAGCATCGTGGTAGCTATAGGGTTTCTTCTAGGAGTTGTCTCCTTCCTCTGTGCACTCTCTCACTTGGAGAGAGTTGCTCACAGGCCAAGCAACCTATTCTTCCAATTCAACCATCTCTCTCTCCTAGAGAGAGTGTTGTACAAACCGGCCAACAAGCCCCACACAGTCCAACACTGCGTGGCCACAACAACCAACGGGGAAAAAAAACACAGGCTTTCCAACAGGTTCAACAATGGAGGATGGTATCACGGATATGGCTTCAGAAAAAACTCCATGCATAGGCTTGATGCTCAAACAGAGGATGATTCAAAATAGATATGCCACACACAGGTTCGATGGTTCATTGGGCATACGGGGTATTCTTGCAGAGGTCAGACCGGTCGTATTGTTTAGAAGATTGGGTTGAATGGAGGAGGAACCCCTCTCACGGCTCATCTTGGCCATTTTATTCACATGCACCAGGGTTGACACTTGTCACCCTTAGAACTACATGCGTTCCTTCAGCATGAGTTCCTTCCATTTGGAAGTCACATGTCCTTCCAAAAGAACTTAGGGTAAAAACATATTATTCACATGTCTTTTGGAATAATATTAAAATATTATTCCCAAGTCTTAAGCCCCCTAGGCTTAACAATTAGCCCCTTTTCCCACTTTCCATCCCCTAATCCCTTGCCCTCTCTATGGATGCTCAGTCCCCCATCACTCATTCATCGTGTCGGCTTGCACGCGGTAGTGTTTATATTTTATTAATGTGTTGCATACATATAAGTACCAAATCAGGCCCTTGGCCTACAACCCTTGGGCTCTCTACCCTAACAATCACATAATCCCACCATCTTATATATACTTGGCTCACCAGCCTATAACACATATTTACAATTCATTTCACAAGTATGATTTACAACAGGGCTCGGCCTTGGGGAGACTACAACAATGAAGAATGCACACTCGATCTACAATATAAGAAAAAGAAACATGGTTGGTATGTTGACAGTGGTTGTTCAAAACACATGACAGGTGATGAAGATAGGTTTCTTACATTAAGAAAGGAAAGATATGGATCAGTCTCCTTCAGAAATGATGATTCAGATAAAATCATTGGAAAATGAACAATCATAATTGGAAACAAGAATACAAAGGCAGTAAATGTTATAATATTAGAAGATATGAAACATAATATTATAAGTGTGAGTCAAATGTGTGACCAAGTTCATAAAGTTACTTTCGATTAACAAAAGTGCGAGATAAGAAAAGAAGGTTCATAAAAAATGATTGCAACAATTGCAAGAACTTCAAGCAACATATATGTACTAAGTGAAATTGGAAATGAAAAGTGTTGTCTAGGAAAGGAAGATGAAAGTTGGCTATGGCACAGAAGAATGGGTCACATACACTTTGATAACCTTGTCAAAGTCAACAAAAAGGAAGCAGTTAGAGAAATGCCCCAGATTACGAAACCAACCAACACTTTATGAAAGAATTGTCAACAAAGAAAGAAAACAAAGACCATGTTTAAATCAAAAGAATATTCAATGACAAGACCAATGGAAATTGTACATTCTGATCTAGTTATATCAACTACAAAAAAGAGTTTAAAAGATGACAAATAATTTATGTTATTAGTTGATGATTATACAAGAATGGCTGCAATTTTCTTTCTCAGAAATAAGTCATAATATTTTGAAAGCTTCAAGGTATACAAGGAAATGGTTGAAAATGAAATGGATCCAAAAATCAAATGTTTGAGATCTGATAATGGAGGAGAGTTCAATTCAAAGGAATTTATTGACTACTACAGTAGGCATGGAATAAAAAGAAAATTCGTCATTGCTTGGACACCTCAACAGAATGGAGTTGTTGAACGAAAGAAAAGGACAATACAAGAAATGGCTCGAACAATGTTAATGGATTCCAAATTGACAAATATATTTTGGACACATGCAGTGCATACAATGATTCATATTCAAAATAGAGTAATTCTCATAAACAACACTGAAAAAACTCCCTGCGAGCTATGGAAAGGAATACCAACAAATGTGAAGCACTTCAGAGTATTTGGAAACAAATGCTACATCAAAAGAGAAGATGGAAAAATGGGAAAGTTTTACTCTCGTTTCGACAAAGGAGTACTTGTTGGTTACTCAAGTAAAAGGAAATCATACAAGTGCTACAATCTGAGGTTGAACAAAGTTGTGAAAATAATCAATGTAAAAATTGATGAAACAGGTTGACAAGAATTAAAGGAAAAAGAAAATGAATAAATGGAACAACTTTACGAAGAAGAAGTAGAATATGAACAAGAAGTAGAAGGGGAATATGAAGAGAATAAAAAAAAAGTAGAAGAGAAAGTTCAATAAGTTCTTCCAAAGACACCTAGAAAACAACTACAAATGAATCATCCTTCAGATCAAATTATCGAAAACAAAGATGCAGGAGTTGAGACTAGAAGAATAATTTTCTCACTAGAACAAATGAACCTAGCCCTCTCATCTACGATTGAACCAAACTGTTTTGAAGAGGCCAGCAAGGATGAATTTTGGAATAAGGACATGGATGAAGAATTGGGTCAAATAGAGAAGAATCACACTTGGGAATTGGTTCCAAGACCAAATAATAAGAATGTGATTGACACAAAGTGGGTATTCGGAAAAAAATTGAATGAAGATGGACAAGTTACAAGGGACAAAGCTATATTGGTATGTAAAGGATACACACAGGTTGAAGGAATCGAATTTGAAGAAATATTTTCTCCACTTTATAGAATGGAAGCAATCTGATTTCTCCTAGCTTATGCATCCTCCAATAATATTAAAGTGTATCAGATGGACATGAAATCATATTTCTGAATGGGGAACTTGAAGAAGAAGTCTACATTGAACAACCAGAAGGATTTCAGTTGTCAGAGAATGCATATTATGTGTGTAAATTGAAGAAGGCCTTGTATGGTCTAAAAATGAGCTGCTAGAGCATGGTACTGTAGACTGGATAAATATCTACAGTAGGCAGGGTTCAGAAAAGGAAGTGCAGACAACAACTTCTACATTAAGGTAACTCAAGATAGTATTTTATTAATTGAATTTTATGTTGATGATATTATTTTTGGAAGCAATGTTGATAGGTTAAGCTATAAATTTGCAAAGGATATGCATAATTAATTTGAAATGTCATTACATCTCGAAGAACTATCCTTCTTTCTAGGTCTTCAGATACGTCAAAGCAACCAAGAAATTTTTATTTCTCAAACTAAGTATATTAGAGAAATTCTATAGAGATTCGAAATGGAATATTTCAAACCAGTTACCACTCCTATGCAAACCAGTTGCAAGTTGAATAAATATGATGATTCAAAGTCTACAGACCAGAGGCAATACAGGTCGATGATTGACAACTTACTATATGTGACAACATCTAGACTAGATGTAATATAGGCAGTTGGATAGGTGGCACGATTTCAAGCAGAACCAAAGGAATCACATGTATTAACAGTGAAGAGGATTTTTAGATATCTCAAAGGAATAGAAGAGTTTGGATTATGGTATCCAAAAAGAAAGGATCTATCACTTATTGCCTACATAGATGCAGATTGGGAAGGTTGCATTGATGACCAACGAAGCACCACTGGAGCAACGTTCTACTTGGGTGAGTGTTTAGTATCATGGCTAAGCAAAAAACAATCATCAGTATCCTTATCTACAGCCGAGGTAGAGTATATTGCAGCAACAATATGTTGTACACAGGTTCCATCGATGAAACAAACTCTGATAGATATACATGTTGAGTACAATGATCCCATTCCAATCTATTGTGATAATACAAGCGCCATCAATATCTCAAAGAACTCGGTGATGCACTCCAAGACAAAGAACATTCCAATCAAGTATCACTTTCTATGGGAACAAGTTGCAGAGAAGAACATCAGAGTTGAATATGTGGGCACAAAATAAGAAGTGGCAGACATCTTTACAAAACCGCTTCCACAAGAATCCTTTGAGTATCTTCGCCGGAGACTGAGAGTAATTTATACTCCAAAATGAATTCTTTTGAATGGTTATGTTATATGTCTCAAATGTACACGAGGAATCATGATAATGTGGACAGTTTAGGTTGGGAGATCAATTTCCGGAAGAGTTCAGTTAGGGGGAGCAACCTCGGATGGAAAGATACTTTTTCCATTGATGACAAAGGGGGAGAGATTTATCATGTGTAGAGCACAGAGGCATGGTTCCATGGGTAGAGATGTTTATCAAATGTAGATCACAGAGGCATGGTTTTAGGAGGATCGATGGTCACATGGGGAGCATGAGTGATATGAATTCAATATTACATGAAATGACTTCAGTATTGCATATGAGTGTTTCCATCAATGCCAAAAGGGGATATTGTTGATTAATTGGGTTGCTTGTCATTGATGTCAACCCTTGAAGAAAGTTTGGTAGAGAATTCTGATAGCACAAAGTTTTGGGTAATGGAACCAAGTTTGTTTTATGGATAATGATATGATTTTTGATATATTTGCATGTAAGACTATTCTACATGGATAGTACATGGAATTCCATTTATGGTGGTATGTGGAACGTCACATAAATCCTCATGGTTAGAGAGTTATGGCCATAACATAGTTACCAACTTAATGAGAACTGTGACCTCAAAATGAGAACTCTGGTCCAAAAAACCCATATTTTTTGCATAAAAAACATGAAAATCAACCCCCAAATGAAAAAGTGGTGCTATCGGCATCACCTTTTTTTCAAACAGGGTCAAATTACAACATTTTTCAAGCATGGCCTTCAAAACTCATACAGTAGCTCAGAAAAACCTTAAAATTAAAACCTAAA